>BEHA01001243.1:11222-30172 GCA_002897215.1 Eschscholzia californica subsp. californica | reverse complement strand
AATCGTACGATACATGTGAGCCATGCTTAGTGGGCAAGATGACAAGATCGTCCTTCAAGGGGAAAGGAGATCGGGTGAGTGAACCCTTAGGACTGATACATACGGATGTATGCGGACCTATGAGTACACTGGCGAGAGGTAACTATGGCTACTTCATAACGTTCACTGATGACTTCACTAGATATGGTTACGTGTATCTAATGAGGCATAAGTCGGAATCGTTTGAAGTGTTCAAACAATTCCAGAATGAAGTAGAGAATCAGCCTGGCAAGAAAATAAAAGCCATTCGATCGGATCGAGGTGGTGAGTATTTGAGTCAAGAGTTTGAGGATCATCTTCGGAGTTGTGGAATAGTTTCACAACTCACTCCTCCAGGAACACCTCAGATGAACGGTGTGTCCGAGAGGAGGAATCGAACATTGATGGACATGGTTCGATCGATGATGAACTTAGCCGATCTTCCTAACACTTTCTGGGGGTATGCTCTAGAAACGGCTGCTTTCACACTTAACCGAGCTCCGTCAAAAGCTGTAAAAAAGACGCCACATGAGATGTGGACTGGAAAGGTTCCAAAGTTGTCTTTTCTCAAAGTCTGGGGTTGCGATGTTTATGTAAAGCGTTTACAAGGAGATAAACTAGCACCAAGATCAGACAAGTGTCTCTTCGTCGGTTATCCGAAAGAGACAAAGGGGTATTACTTCTACAACCCGTCAGAGAACAAAGTGTTTGTAGCTCGTGATGGTGTCTTCCTTGAAAAGGAGTTCCTTTCCAAGAAGACAAGTGGGAGAAATATAGAGATCGAAGAGGTTCGATCTGAGCAACAAACTGACACCGTTGCACCGATGTCAGAAGTCGCGATTCCTAACTATTATGAGCCGATAGAAGAGGAAAGAGGGGATGAGATGGTAGATCTCGGAGATCCTCCCGCGCAGAGCGAATGTGATTCACAGGAGAACCCTCAAGGAGTTGAGAGTGTCTCACCTGTTGTTCAAGCCCCGCGTAGGTCCGCAAGGCTGATTGAGTTATCGCAACGACAAGAGTTGTTGTTGGTAGAGGATAACGAACCCAGCACCTACGAAGAAGCTATGACGAGCCCAGACTCCGAAAAATGGCTGGGAGCCATGAAATCCGAAATGGAATCCATGTCTGAGAATCAAGTTTGGAACTTGGTTGATTTGCCCGATGGAGTAAAACCCATTGGATGCAAATGGATTTTCAAGATGAAAACAGACAAGGATGGAAACGTGAGCGTTTTCAAAGCTAGACTGGTGGCAAAAGGTTACAGACAAGTCCAGGGTATAGACTACGAAGAAACCTTTTCCCCTGTCGCGATGCTTAAGTCCATTAGGATTATTCTAGCAATTGCAGCTCATTATGATTATGAGATTTGGCAAATGGATGTCAAAACCGCCTTCCTGAACGGTAAACAGGAAGAGGATGTGTACATGACACAGCCTGAGGGTTTTGAGGATTACGGGAATGCTGGAAAGGTTTGCAAGCTTCAAAGGTCCATCTACGGGTTGAAGCAAGCAAGTCGGAGCTGGAATCTTCGATTCGACGAGAAAATCAAAGAGTTTGGTTTTCTGAAGAATGAAGAGGAATCTTGTGTATACAAGAAGGTTAGTGGGAGCAACCTAGTTTTCTTGGTCCTGTATGTGGATGACATACTGATCGTTGGAAATGACATTCCTATGCTTGACTCCGTGAAAGAGTGGCTTAGGAAGTGTTTTTCAATGAAAGACCTAGGAGATGTAGAATATATATTGGGCATCAAGATCTATAGAGATAGATCGAGGAGGATGATTGGACTTAGTCAAGAGACTTATATAGATAAGGTTCTTGGGAGGTTCAAGATGGAAGACTCTAAGAGAGGATTCCTACCCATGACACATGGTACGACGCTTAGCAAGACTCAGTGTCCCCGAGATCCTGATGAGCTAGCACACATGAAGAAGGTGCCTTATGCTTCGGCAATAGGATCTATCATGTACGCCATGGTCTGCACTCGCCTAGACGTCTCATATGCTTTGAGTATGTGTAGTCGTTACCAATCTAATCCAGGGGAGAAACACTGGACCGCAGCCAAAAATATCCTAAAGTACTTGAGAAGGACTAAGGATCACTTTTTGGTGTATGGCGGGAAAGACGAACTAATCGTGGAAGGCCATGTGGATGCGAGCTTCCAAACGGACAGAGATGATTTCCGATCGCAGTCGGGTTATGTCTTTTGTCTAAACGGAGGAGCAGTAAGCTGGAAGAGCTCAAAACAGACTACTGTAGCAGACTCTACCACAGAAGCAGAATACCTTGCCGCTTCGGAAGCAGCGAAGGAAGGAGTTTGGATAAAGAAGTTTATCTCCGAACTTGGTGTAGTTCCTAGCATAGAAAATGGGGTTACTCTGTATTGTGACAACAATGGAGCTATCGCCCAGGCTAAGGAACCAAGGGCACACCAGAAATCCAAACATATCCTAAGGAAGTACCACGTGATTAGGGAAATCACTGAGCGAAAGGATGTGGTCATTTGCAAAGTCGATACGGACGACAACGTTGCCGATCCGTTAACTAAACCACTGCCTCAGCCCAAGTATGAGAGTCATAGAAGGGGCATAGGTATAAAGCGCATCGATGAATGGCTTTAGGTTGTAATTGGATTAATGAAAAGGGGTTTTCATGTAATCAATTAGCTACATTCAATAAAAAGAAATAAAGGAGTTTATTTCTGTCGTTAAATAATGGTTTAGTGTTTAATGACGGTCCAAAAATAATGAGGAATTCCAGGTAGGTTTATCAGATACGTGATCTGGTAAATGGAACCCTACTAAGTGAACATGGAATAGATTCATTATTGAGTCCCTAGTCCAGGTCATTGCATGGACAACAATGACTCAAGAAGACTAGCATGGGAATTGACTGATAGCGCAGTTCCATGGGCTATAGGAATATGGTATTTAAGTCAATTACATGAATGTAGATTGGGGAATCTACATTGGATTAACCCAAAGATGAGAGTTTTTTCAAGAAGTTGAAAAAGGCGTCACAAACTCTCATAGGCAAGATTGGAGAGATTCCGTAAACATGAGTGCTCCACTCATCTTATGTAAGGAATGTCGAACTTTGGTACTGTCAAACGCCGCGCCGTAAAAGGAGGTTATAAAGGCAGCATACTGGGGGAGACAGAATAGACATGAAGTTAAGTGGGAGTACAAGACTGGATGATGTCCTCCTATTAAGTTAGGAATAAGTATCTCCGGGCCACTTGAGGAGAAGCAACTGTGAAATGTGTGGCCGCACTCAAATGGATTAAGAGTTAATCATTTGAATTGACAGTTGTTCTCTGGATCAAGAAAGTCTGAACGGTGTGACGTATCAGATGGGATACTAAGCGACATGGGAATCGAGCATTGCACTTGTTCTAAGTACAAGTGGGAGACTGAAGGATTTATCCGTTCGGTCTGAAGGAGATGTCCTTCCGAAGGAGTGTCCTTCGACCAAGGTGGCAATGCGATCAATTTGTCAGTTAGGATAACGATGACCACACGTAAAGATCATCCAGTCCGGTCCAATTAGGGGTCGTAATGCTTTGCTAGAAGCCAACTACGATCATCGGATCAAGGAGTTGATTCGAGGCTAACATAGACCGGATCCTACAACGGGTTACACATAAGAGTGGTAACTTGATCGGAGAGATTTGACTAGACGGGAACTGGCTAAAAGTTGGATGGGATTCAAATGGAAAGGCCGAAAGGGTCCGAATGGAGATTCGGGACAAGATAGAAAGGAGGCTCTTTGGGCCGGCTATGAGATGGCCGACCAGAGTAAGTGGGCCGGCCATATAAGGCCCATAGTGGGCTGCCCTGGCCGGCCACACTTAAGGGGATTATCAAAATACCCCAAAAAGGGTATTTTGGTAATTATCTTTTCTGTGACCCAGAAAATAGAAAACCTAATCTGAATGAGATTCTAATTAGGGTTTGTCTATATATTGGGTCAGTTGAGAACAGAAAAGGTGTGGATTTTTCTCTAAGGAAAATTATACAGCTCTCTCTCTCTCTGACTATACAGCTATTGGAGAGAGAGGAATATAGAGAAAAAGTTCCCATTCTATCAATCTAGTCAAGAAGAAGAGTTCTTCTCAACCTTCTACTAAGTCCTAGCAGTCTGAAAGGAAGGGAGATCAAGTCTATTCACTCGGTGTCTCAAGTAGAGGAGCTACAGTTGGAGCTCTCGATCTTTGCATGCGATTGGAATGGTTCGAGAGAAAAACGCGTTAAGGTATTTATCCCTCTCTAGTTCATTGATTAGTTTATGCATAATTGATCCTGGGCAATCTAGTGTTAAACATGAGATGTTTGAGATTCCGCTTACAACACTAGGTAGTGTATAGGATACACAAAACCCTACAGAGATTACATCAGAAGGAATTATAACCTATGGAAGTTCGTATAACCACTGCCACGAGACTACCGTCTACCAAACGAACCAAATCCTGTTATCTCAAAAGTCACTCGCCGGCCGTCGTCCAATACCCCTCTTTGGGAGTTGCAAGGGACAGAAGGGTTCGCCAAGCAGAATTGCCTCCAAATTCTCAAAAACGGACAAGCCGATAAATCGAAAGACCCTGATTGGACCTTCACCTTTGACATTTATGTGATAATGGCGAACATAAAAGCTTTCGGCAAGAAGCGTCAGACGAAAACTAATCCCAAGGTTATCTCGGGGAAGAAGCCCCTCGATAGATAAACTGGTCATGAAAGAAATAGATGGAGTTATCCACCCATCCGAGTAGTATTTATAGGCCATGTGGATGCAAGCTTCCAAACGGATAGAGACGACTTCAAATCACAATCCGCTTTCGTCTACTGTCTGAATGGAGGAGCGGTATGTTGGAAAAGTTCCAAGCAGCGCACAGTTGTAAACTCTACCACTGAAGCAGAATACCTAGCGGCCTCGGAAGCTGCAAAGAAAGGAGTTTGGATCAAGAAGTTCATAATAGAACTTGGTGTCGTACCTGGCATAGAAGAGGGCGTAACTCTCTATTGTGACAACAACGGAGCAATAGCCCAAACCAAGGAACCAAGAGCACACCAAAAATCCAAACATATCCAAAGGAAGTACCACTTTATTAGAGAAATCATAGAGAGAAAAGATGTGGTCATTTGCAAGGTTCATACGGATGACAACGTTGCAGATCCGTTAACTAAACCGTTACCTCAGCCTAAACACGACTCGCACTTGAGGGGCATTGGTATAAAGCGCATTGGGGAATGGCAACAAATGTAATTTGGATTTATGAAAGAGTTTATGTACCTAATTACTTACATTCGATAAATAAAATAAAAGGAATTCTATTTTGTCCTTAAAATTTGGTTTGGTATTTTAAGAGACAGTCCACACGATAAAGAAAACACTCCGAGTAGGCTTGTCAGATACGTGATCTGATAAATGAAACCCTACTAAGTGAACTTGGAGTAATTCATTATCAAATCCCTAGTCCAGGTCATTGCATGGACAACAATGACTCACGAAGACTAGCACGGGAGTCGATGGGATAGCGCAGTTTCATGGGCTATAGGAATAAGTGTGTTCGATTCGACTACGTGAGTGTGTAAAAGGTTTATACACTGGATAACCCTCTAATGAGAAGTACATCACTTTTGATGAACGTCAAATACTTCTCAAAAGACAAGATTGGAGAGATTCTTCAAAACATGAGTGTTCAGCTCATCTTATGTAAGGAATGTCTGACTTTGGTTCTGTTAAACGCCACACCATAAGAGGAGGTTATAAAAACGGATACTGGGAAGGACAAGATAGACATGAAGTTGAGTGGGAGCGCAAGAATGGATTATGTCCTCCTAATAACATAAAGATACAGTGTCCTCGGGCCACTTGATGAGTAGCAACTGAAAATGCATAGATGTGCTCAAATGGATTAAAAGTTAATCCTTTGTTTTGACAGTTGTACTCGCGATCAAGAAAGTCTGAATGACGTGACGTACCAGATGGGATACTAAGTGACATGGGAATTGAGCATTGCACTTATTCTAAGTCCAAGTGGGAGTCTGAAGGTATTGAAGGAGATGTCCTTCGATCAATGTGGCAATGTGACAAATTTGTCGGATAGGAAAATTAATTAAGAAGATCATCAAGTCCGATTGATTTAGGGATCTTAGAGTTTAAGCTAGAAATCAACTACGATCGTCGAATTACGAAGTAATTCGCGGCTAACTTCAACCGGATCCTACAGCGGGTTACACACAAGAGTGAATTTGATCTAGGATATGACTAGTGGGAGTGAGATATAATCATGGGAATGTCCCATAAACATATCTCATAGGCCTAAAAAGGAATTAGGCAAAGATAGTACAAAAGGCCAAAAACAGGGTTTTTGGGCCTAAACCGATTCGGACACTTTTAGGGCTCCGATTGGCCTGATTTTTGGAGGAACGTGATGGGCCTAGAAGGTTACCCTAAATAGGTCTACACCCGCAAGTGCACGGGTGTCAAGTTGTAATAATTTCCGGTAAGACCGGTTCGTTCCTCAGAGACTAAGTGAAACCTATTCTAAGACTTGGTAGTAACTCGGTTTTGAAATTGACTTTAGTTTTGGTTTTAAAATGGTTTTGAAATGAATAAAATATTAAAAATAAATTTACGAAAAGAAAATAATTACAAATAATACAAGGAACTCAAATGGGGGAGAGCCTAGGGTTTTCTGAATCCGTCCCTCTAACAATTCTAACGACAATTTATTTTGGTCTGATTAGATAGTTCTTTATATAACTCAGGTTTTCAGTCCATGAATGGTCTAAAAACCCGGAAGATATTATCGTTAAAATAATAAAAACTGTAATAAATTTATCATTAGAACAATTATTAAAACTTCATCTAAAACCCTAGATAGGAAAGTTAGTTACTCATGGATAATATATAAAATAAATTAGAAAATTAAATAAAGAGAGGAAGAAGAAAACTCAACTTTTTCGCTTTTTCCAAACCAAACAGACCCTAAGGGAATAGTTTTCCTTTTATTTTTACTGTTTACAGACAAACAGACCCTTAGGGAAAAGATTTCCTTCTGTTTTTTTCTGAAATCTGCCAAACGCACCCTCTGGGAAAACGATTTTCTCGTCTTCCCGGAAATATTTTCCTTGAGAGAAAATGATTTTCTCACCTTCTTCAACCTCCTGTTTCTCTCTCTAAACTTTCTGTTTCTTTCTCTTTTCTTAATATTTCTGTTAATTCTCTCTCTCTATCTCTCTCACAAAGACAAAGTAATTAAAATCAAAGAGATATAAAATTGAAATAAAAAATTAAGGAAAACAAACTCCATTAAAGCTCTCGGCTCTCTCTCTCTCTCTCTACTGTTCTCCCTCTCTACAACTCTCTCTTTCTCTCTTTCAATAACCTTTCTCTCTCTCTTACTAAGAACATATAAGAAAAAGAAGATACAGACAGGACCACCTCTCTCTCTCTCTCTACAATTCTTTCTCTCTTAATACTCTTTCTCTCACTAAAAGAATACAAACAGAAGAGGAAGAAGAAGAATAGGTGATGGTGGTTTCTCTCTCTAATCTTTCTCTCTCTCTAATAATTCTGATTTAAGTGAGCTTAAGAGAGGATGATTTGATCCCCCAACCGAGATGGCTTTCATCTCTCTTCCTGTCTCCTCTTATATAAGAATAGAAAAATAATACTCAGCTCCTCTGTCAATCTTCTAAATCTTCTCAAATCATCCCTTCCATCAATGGAATATTTCTCAAAGATCATCTCTGTCCTTCTCGGCTTCTCTCTCTCTAGAATATTTCTTCATCAACAACTTCTTTCAATATCTCTTCTTTTCTCTAAAAATCCAGTATTCGAAAATCAATCTCCTTCCTCTTTAAAATCATCTCCAACCCTCTATCAATATCTCTCTCGGTTCTTCTTTCCTTTTTGCTTCTTTAAAAATCTATTTTCAAACTTTTTCTAACATCTCCTTGAGCATAATATCTCGGTTTCCCTCTTTAAATCTCCTCAATCACTCTCTCGGTTTCCTTTCTTTTAAAGTAGTAAATCTCTTACCCTCTTTAGATAGATATGAGAGGAGAGAGAATTAAATACCAACCTAGTTGCCCACTCAGCAAATTTGGAATTCCCATAAATTTGGGAAGGTGACCAATTCACGTGCACCTTGCTGTCAAAAGAGCCGTTATGGTGTATCGCGGAGCAGCATAAGCAGGTGAGACAGTCACATTAAATCTGCTGGTGGTACCGTCGCCGTTAGATCAACGAGAACGCGGAGATGAAGGGACCGACTGCCAAAACCATCATAGCAACCTACGTTTGGATGTACTGGATCGCTGCCTGTTGAACAATCCCGAAACTGTACCGAAGTAGCCCAGCACAGTACCGAAATTCAAATTCCCTCCGACGTCAGACTTCATGCCACATGTCACCTACTGATTTGGTCAACCTTCTTTCACTCCAAATCTTTGACTTAAGCTAACTCGCTCTTCCGGACTCCGATTCGACTTCCGTTTTCGGCTATGAGCTCGTCTTGGACTCTACTTTCACATGAGTACTAATATTGACCAGAATACCCTTGTCATTAAAATGACCAAAATGCCCTCAAATGTGTGTTTCTTCCGATTTTAGCTATTTTTCACACCGAACTCCGTAAAGACACCTGAGAAAGAGAAACACTCAATTTATCAGAGTAACTGCTCGAAATAGACTAACTAACCCGAGTTAAGAGATTCAGATGGGACATTTTCATGTCTCATCAGAACGTTTCCTTATGTTATGAAAATTAAATCTGCCAATTTTGACTGGGTTTGGACGTCACCTCCTCAAGGAATAGAGAAAATATCAACTAGTTGCTATTTTCGACAATTTCCTTATATCTTATTCTAAAGGGTGTTTTAGGAAACCTAAAAGGAGGTGGATTCTTATTAAGGTTCTATATAAACACTCTTAGGGAAGAGAATAAGGTGTGGAATTTCTCCTTAAGCTCCCTAGATTCTGCATATATTGTGGTTATATAGAGCATAATAAAAAATTCTGCTCTACTATTTTGGCCTTTGGAGACCTCCTTAAACAAAATTTATCTGAGACAGTTAGAAATCGAGTTCTTAAGGAGATGATTCCTAAATATCCAGAAACCTTTAAAGTTCCCTTTACAACCAAGAACCCTCTCAAAGAATTGGGATCCTTTGGTCAGGAATTAATTCCTAAATTTAATGAAATGAACATAGATAATGATTAGGATAATTTAGTGGAAACGGTTTGTGAAAAAAATCCAAATATTCGTGTTAATTATGGAAACTTGATTTCTAGTCTATGTCAGGTTAAAAGAAGCAAAATCCAAACATCCAAAGGGATAACAGCAGTGTATTCGAATACCTTATTTGCTGATTCACAAGAACCATATATTTCAGAAAAGCAGAGGAGTATAAACGAAAGAGGTTTCATGGATGATGATATGCCTTTGGGAGATGTTCGAGTGAGAAAACAATTCAAAAAGACGAATCGGCCATCTACACAGTCAGAGGTGGAAGAAAGGGTCACGACAACCCAAATGCCGAAGGAATTATGAATACACTTGCTTGGAATTGTCGGGGCTTAGGGAACACCCCGACTAGAGACACTTTATCTCAGTTCCTAGGATCAATCCGGCCATCTTTGGTTTTCCTCTCAGAGACTAGAATTACTAACTATAGTCCTTTACCTTGTTTTAATAAATTCAATCTTTCTAAATATTTTACTATGCCGTCTATAGGTCGTAGTGGTGGGTTACTATTACATTGGTCTTCGGATCTGGATGTAACAGTACTTTCACACTCTAGGAATTATATACATATTACTATTATTAGTTCGAATAATCCTAACCCTTGGGATATGTTATGTATATATGGTCCACCAAGGGTTCAGGATAGAGCATGTTTTTGGTCGAGTATTTTAAATAAAATCAGTACTATTGTTAATCCTTTTTGTTGTATAGGGGATCTCAATGCTATCACTACCAGAATCGAAAAGAGTGGGGGTTCATCAAACATTCCATTCATGTCACAATTTCAGAAGTTTATTACGGATGCAAATCTGGTTGACTTGGGCTACAATGGACCAGGATTTACATGGACAAACAGTAAATCGTTTCATCATTTAACTAGAGAACGTCTCGATAGAGTACTCTGTGACGCAAATTGGTTACTTGAATTTCTGGAATCGGGTGTTTTTCATCTCCCAAGATACAACAGTGATCACGCCCCTATTCTTTTGAAATTAAAAGTCAGGGGTCAAATCATGAATACCATCTCTAAGTACGAACTTTTCTGGACTAAACATGTGGACTACGATTCCATATTCACTTCTGAATGGGAGAATAAAGAGGGAAATCTCTTGGAAAAATTACAACTTATTAAAAATTCTATCCAATTCTGGAGTAAAAGAGCTTTTGGTTTGATTAAAAATAGATTAGCTATTCTTAGGAAGAGATTATCTGATATTCAAGCTCTTACACCCTCGAAATCTTCACTGTCTTCTGAAAGTAATATTCAGGAGCAAATAATTTATCTAGAGGAAGTACAACGTACCAAAGCAGAACAAAGAGCCCGTTCAAATTGGGTGAAGAACGGAGATAGAAATACAAAAGCATTCCACCTAGAAGCATCGATTAGAAAATAGAAGAATCATATCCATCAGATAAAGAATTTATCGGGGCAAACAGTGACTAATGAGGAAGACATTGCAACAGAGATTATTGGGCATTTTCAGAATTTATTTCAGGCTGAGCCGGTGAGACCGCCCCCGATCGAGATTTTAAATGCTTATAAGGTAATTTCGGACAATAATCAGGACGACTTCTCAAGGGTTCCTACAAAAGAGGAAATTAAAGACGTAGTGATGGAAATGGGATCGATAAAAAGCCCGGGGCCAGATGGTTTACCATGCTTTATTTTCCAACGACATTGGGACATTATAGGCGACGAAGTTACTCAGTACATCCAATCGGCTTTCCATACAGGTTCTATCGATCCTTCTCTCAATCTCACTACACTGGCTTTAATTCCTAAGTGTCGTCACCCGAGTTTGGCCTCAGATTATAGACCGAGTTATCTTTGCAACTCGATCTATAAATTCATCACTAAATTAATAGCCAACAGAATTTGATCTTGCCTTGAGGAATCTATAATGTGGACCCAAAATGCTTTTGTTCCCAACCGACAGATCATGGATAATATTATCATTACCCAAGAATTGTTACATTCCATGAGTAACTCTAAAGCCAAAAATGGAGCTTTTGCTCTTAAAATGGATATGGCTAAAGCGTATGATAGAGTAAACTGGGATTTTTTGAAAATGGTCCTTACAGCTACTGGGTTTTCCGGCCGTCTTTTGAACCTTATTTTGTCTTGTGTTACTACCACTAGATTTAATATTAAATTGAATGGGAAATTAGTAGGGGATTTCCAGGCCACTAGAGGCCTGAGGCAAGGTTGCCCCTTGTCCCCTTACCTATTCATCCTATCCTCTCAGTCTCTCTCTCTCCTTATTTCTCATTATGAAATAAATAATCAGTTTACAGGATATAAGATTAATCAGTCCAGCCCTAGCATTACTGATGTAGAAACGCAGCGGAATTAAAGATATGAAATAACTAAATAAGAACAATGAAATTAAAGATCAAATAACTCTAAATAATAAACTTTATTAAAACTTCAATGGGGTTTTTCTCTCAAATCTGAAAATAATAGACAAACTAGATATCCCTCTTATAGGGTTTTGGACTTTCCTAGATAGACTTGAATTAGAATTCCTAAATAATTAAATACTGCAACTTGCCTAAATAACTGGACTAACTCTGGACATTTCCAATTATTGGAAATATGAAAATAGCATAATTCCTAAACCAAAATTAATTAATAAACATACTTAAAATAAGAACTTTCTAAGTCTTCTCTCTTTGGCCGATTGGACCATGACCGGGTCCGGTCATGGAATTAGTCTCCATGCCGGGTGCCCCTGCATCAGCATCCTCTTCCCTCAAGAGGTTCGTCCCGAACCGTTTGTGAAGAGAATGTAGTTCCTCCGATCCATCGTCAATTGGTAATAATTTCACAATCTTCTTCTTCCATGGAAATTCATAAACATTCGAACGACCACGGTAAGTGGCATCAACATCAGATTGCCATGGACGTCCTAATATGATGTGGCATAAATCCATATCTGTAACATCACAATTAACTGTAGACACATAAGAAGAACCAATAGAAAGATTAATAGAACACATATGATCAACTCTTGTAGTAGTACCGGACTGAATCCAAGCTGTTTTATATGGTGTTGATTTAATCACTGTAGGAATACCCAAGAAATTGACTAGTTTAGTAGAAATCAAATTCTCTACACAACCATTGTCAATCACAATAGTACAAACTTTATTCAGTACTGTTCCCGTGTAACGAACAAATTCTTTCGTTGAGATAAATTCCTCTTGAAAGGTGTGAAAAGAACTCGTCGAGTGAGTAACATAACCCTATCACCATTGTCGAGAATAGTGTTAATTCGTTCAAATTGATCCTCATCTGTATCCGAATCAGCTTTCTTTTCTACCAAATTAGCTTTACCGCGAGAGGGGCAAGCATTAGAATAGTGGCCTGTTTCAAAACAACGATAACACTTAACTGGTGGAGGCTTTTTATAAGGATTTTCTGTTAGTGATTTAGTACCGTCTTCCGCCTGCTTTGATTGATCTAATTCATCTGGTAGAGTTCTGACTGTTTGATTTCTCGTACTATGTCCTCGAAAAATTGAACGTGAATCAGATTCAAAAGACCGAGCTACACTAATACATTCAGAAACCGAATTAAAAGCTCTCAAATTAACCAAATCTTTAATATCATTACGAAGTCCGTCCTTGAATTTTTCTACTTTCATTGACTCTGAATCTGAGAGATTAAGTCTAGTAATAAGTCTTTGGAATTCCGAAGCATATTCCTCAACGGAACGTCTTCCTTGGCGGCAACGTAAATAATCAACACATAGTTGGTTCTCATAATCCGGAGGGAGAAAACGGGAGAACATTAATGGTTTCAATTCTAACCATGAAGAAATAGGTGGAAGGTTTAATAAACGACGATTCTCAGATTCCTGTTTCCACCAAGTAAGAGCAGTTTTAGATAAATAACCAGTTACACAACGTACCTGTTCAGGGCCTTCAACTTGCATAACATCAAAAAATATCTCAAGTCTAGAGACGTAATCCAAGAAATCTTCAATATTAATCGAACCATCATAAGAAGGTACCTCCATCGAATACGGTATGATGAACTAGGATTTGGAGATTCGATGTCGGTGGGTGGAATGTAGTGATCACGTTCGGTTTGGTTGCTTTGTACTCCCAAAGTTTGTCGTTGTTGTGTGTTGGTTGGACGGGTGAGAGTGGTAGTAAGGTCACGGTTTAGAGAATTGGTGGAGAGGTGGTCTCGGTTTCGGTTGACCGGGTGGTTTTGATGACGTTGGTTGGTAGTGTTGTCGGGTTGGAAAGGGAGGTTGTGGTGTGGTTCGGTTTCACGGGGGCGACGGTGTTGTGAAGGTGGTGTGACCGGATCAAAAGGTGTGGTGGTTGATCGTGTTTCGGTATGAGGGTTGTATTGGTAGTGATGTTGATGGTACGGTGGGTTGGTTTCGATTGGGTTTGTTGGGAATGATGGGTATCGGTTATACGGGTAAAGGGTACGTGGGTCTTGATGGGTTGTAACGGTTCCTAAAGGGCCAATTGGTTGGGTTAGGTTGGTGATGTTTCGGTTGTTGGTTTGTGGAGTGGTGAGGGTATTGTGATCGGCCGAGAGGTGGCTCTCGGGTGGTGGTCGGTGTGGTGTTGTCGTCGGCTCGGGGAAGGAGAATCATGGTGGTGTCGAAGAGTGGGTATAGGGGGGGTAGCTAGGTGTTGGAAAAAATGTGTTTGGTGAATAGGAGGTGGTGAAGGGTGGTGTTATAATCGGTGGAGGGTGGCTAATGGAGTGGCCGAAGAGTGGTGTCGTCGGTTCGGAGGAGAAACCTAAAGGGGGAAACCGAGTGGTTGTGGTGGTGGTGCCCGTTAGTGGTGAGGGTTGATGTGTGATAGTGGTAGGAGGTGGAGTTTGGTTTTCACACATACCTTCAAGTTGTTTGGAGATGATGGTGATTGAGTCATTGAGTTGATCGAATCTTTTATCGATTTTGTCGAATTTTTCTGTTGTTTCCTTCTTGTACTCATTGAACCCTTCTTCCAATTTTCTTCCTGCAGATAGCCCTTCTTTAATGTTGTCCCATTCAGAAGAGAAAGTTGGTGATTTCTCCTTAGTTGGTGTAGTAGTAGTAGTATTAACCATGATGATAAAATTGATGAAAAAAAATTATGGCTCTAGATACCACATGATGTAGAAACGCAGCGGAATTAAAGATATGAAATAACTAAATAAGAACAATGAAATTAAAGATCAAATAACTCTAAATAATAAACTTTATTAAAACTTCAATGGGGTTTTTTCTCTCAAATCTGAAAATAATAGACAAACCAGATATCCCTCTTATAGGGTTTTGGACTTTCCTAGATAGACTTGAATTAGAATTCCTAAATAATTAAATACTGCAACTTGCCTAAATAACTAGACTAACTCTGGACCTTTCCAATTATTGGAAATATGAAAATAGCATAATTCCTAAACCAAAATTAATTAATAAACATACTTAAAATAAGAACTTTCTAAGTCTTCTCTCTTTGGCCGATTGGACCATGACCGGGTCCGGTCATGGAATTAGTCTCCATGCCGGGTGCCCCTGCATCAATTACACATTTGTTATTTGCTGAAGACTTGATTATCTTTGGGAGAGCTACATTACATAATCTAGATTCAATTTTAAACATGATGCACAGTTATGCAGAATTCTTAGGACAGAAGGTCAATTTCACCAAATCTTCACTTTTCTTTAGTAAAGGAGTTCAGGATAATATCAAATCTTAATTCATCTCCCAACTACATGCTCCACTTATGACAGATGAGGCAAAGTACCTAGGTGCATTGATTCTCAAGCCAGGTAATCGAATAAAGAGTCATCAATGGTTAGTGGAGAAATTTGAAAAAAGTCTTGCTGGATGGAAGCAGAAATATATTACTCAAACAGGTAACTGTTCTAATTAAATCAGTGTTATCTACATATTGCACTTACCCATTTAGCTATCAAATCATTCCCAAGCATATCATAAACAAACTTAACATGGCAGAGAGGAGCTTTTGGTGGGGTCATCCTCAGGATATTACCAAAATGCATTTTATTAAGTGGGAAATAATTTGTTCACCCAAGCATAAAGGAGGTCTAGGGATTCGTAATCTTCAATTAGTCAATGAGTCTTTAGTGGCTAAAATGACTTGGAGATTATTAACAAATGCTAATTCCATATGGGTCAAACTTCTTAAGTCGAAATACTGTAAGAATGATGACTTTTGGACTACAGATAGTCCATCATCTTGTTCCCCTTTCTGGCATTCGGTGTTACACACTAAAACTACCATGAGACAAAATATAATTTGGCAAATAGGTGATGGTTCTAGTGTTAAAATTAAAACAAACCCTTGGATTCCTAATTTATTGAACAAGAACCCAATTATCATAAACGAGCTACCAAATAATATTTATTGGGTTGCAGATTTGATAAACAATAATACTAATAGTTGGAATAATGAACTTCTAATCAGACATTTTGATCAAGAAAGTGTGCAGGAAATTCAGGATATCATTATCCCAAATAATACTAGAAGGGATAAATTCATCTGGTGTCCAACAGACTTATCCTATTCTGAATCAAGAAGCTTATGTGTTCCCATGGAAAAAGTTCTGGCAAATTAAAGAGATGAACCCTAATATTCATCAATTCATATGGAAAATCATACATAATGGTATAGCTACCCTGAGCAATATAGGTAAAAGAATTCAAAATTTACCTCAAGATTGTCTGTTATGTAACTCAGGTAATCCAGAAACTATAAACCATCTGTTTGGGGCTTGTCCGATATTTAAACAACTGTTACTCCTTACTGGGGTCATGGATCTGCAACAGATGGGAGAAGATGTTATTAGAAATCTAACTCATCTTCTGCTAGATAAAGAAAACATGAAAAATTGGTTTGTTTACACTTATCTTATTTGAGAATGGTGGAAGATGAGAAATAATAAACACTTTCGACAACAAGATGTAGATCTCCATCGTTGCTGGTGGAACACCAAAGAAGCCCTCAGGTACGTTCCGACTTTAACCGAATCTCCTTCATCATCATTTACTCTAACCTCTGAAACAGATAACTGGATTCCCCCTTCAATCGGAAAAATCAAAATCAATTGTGACGGCTGATGGGCCTAGAAAGTTTCCTAAATAGGTCACCACCCGCAAGTATACGGGCGTCAAGTAATAGTTCCGGTAAGACCGGTTCGTTCCTCAGAGACTAAGTCAATCTATTCTAAAATCCTATAACTAATAAGGTTTTCTTTTGAAATTGATTTTTGTGATGAGACGATAAAAATAACAAACTTGATTAAAACAACGGAAATATAATTAATGGAGAAACTTATGAGGAGAAAACCTAGGGTTTCAGAATCCACCTTATCATGTATGTAAAAATGACCTAATTCTTCACAACTTAAATCTTTTTATAACTCAAGAGAAGGTAACCATTCGTACCAAACCTCGGATAATAATAATCTTTCAAAGCGACATACACATCTAATATTTTAATTTCGAGACAAAAATTTAAGAGAAGCTCCAACTATTGCTTATCAAACCCTAAGTATGATACATTAAATACACTAAGTCTAAACAAGTGCAAAGAAATTAAATTTGTCTATCAAAACACATCAAAGATTTTTATCGTGAGAAAAATGTCATTTTCTCATACAAAACTAAGGCTTCATCCTAAACCTAGATTAGATGATTAGCTACTCATGACTAAAGAGATCATAATCATGGTGGGATAAATGATAAATAATAACATTAAAGAAAGAAAAAGAATCGGAGAAGAAAACACTTTTTTTCTTGAAATTTCACTCTGTGCAACCAAACAGACCCTAAGGGAAAATTGTTTTCTCGTCTTCTCGGAAAATACTTCTCTGTGGGAAATTATTTTCCTTCTCTGGTTTTTCTCTCTCTGTTCTGTTTTCTCTTTCTTTCTCTCTCTAAACTTTCTCTTTCTCTCTCTAAACAGTAATATAACTCCCTCTTTCTCTCTCTAATCAAAACAGTAAAGGAAGGAGAAGAAAAAGATAATTCAATGGTGTTTTCAATTAATTCAATCTCTCTCTTTCTACAAACAGTGGCTTTCTCTCTCTCTAAATATAAACCTCTCTCTGTCACTAAGAGAAGAATAAAGAAGAAGAAGAAACAGAAGAGAAAAACTCTCTTTCTCACTTTCTCTCTCTACCCTCGGGTTTTTCACTTGTTAATGGCCGAACTATGTTATAAGCCGTGGAGAGATGTCTTTCCCCAAAAACCGACCTCCGAAATCAGTTCATCCTGGTCGTTTCTTATAGCCGAATGAAGCTCTCCCTTCCATCTTTCGATTTGATTCAGCAATCCACACCTTCCTTTCTCAGAAAATCCCATGTATTCTCTCACTAAAGCTCTCGGTTTCTCCAAATATCCAGCCGAGAACTTCAACTCTTTCCTTCTCTTTTAAAATTATTTCCTGCTTTAGATTTCTTTCTTAATCTCTCTAAAATATTTTTCTTCAATCATCCTCTCTCTCTCTCTAGATTATAACTCCAACTTTCCATCTTTTCAAATATCAACTTTCTCTCACTACTGTATAGTAGGAAAGTATGGATGAGAGAAGATGACCGAGTTGGCAAATCAGGACCCAATCCATGCTTAACGGCTGGAGCTGACGCTGGCTGTTGAGGCGAGACGATCGGGTGTATCTCGGGCTATCAAATTAGTTTGTGACACAGTAGACTGACCGTCAGATGGAAGCTGGTCATCGGGTACGGTTGGATCTTCGCGGACTACCTTTTAAACTACATCGCGTGACATGCAATCAGACTTATGAGGGAATGCTGAATAGACTCCGTGTTTGACCACCACTGTACCGAAATTCTCCATCATCGTTGGACTGTTCACCACGTGTCACTGACCCGTATGTTGACCTTATTTTGACCCAAACTTTGACTTGCTCTAATTCTCCCATTCGAACTCCGTTTTGACTTTCCCTTTCGTCGTTGGGTTCGTCTTGGACTGTACTTTCACATGAGCACTAATATTGACCAGAATACCCTTGTCATTAAAATGACCAAATTGCCTCTCAAGTATGTCTTTATCATGATGTTCCGCATCGAGCTCCGTAAATGACACCTGAGAAAGAAAATCAAACAAATCATCAGAGTAACCGCTCGAACTGGACTAACTAACCCGAGTTAAGAGATTCAGATGGGACATTTTCATGTCTCATCAACGGCTCGTTTAAGGAGGAAAGGGCATCAGCAGCTTCGGTAGCAAGAAATTCAAGTGGAGATATAATCGGATCTAGGAAGATGATTTTCAGACCATAATCGCCTCTTCACAGCGAGTTAGTAGGGTTTCGGCTGGGAGTGGACTTAGCAGATGAATTAGGTCTACAAGAATTTATTTTGGAAGGGGATTGTAGGGTTTTGGTGGACCTACTTTCCACCGTTGATCTGGAAGCCCCTTGGATCTTAACGGACGAAATTGAGGAGTTACGAGGAAGGCTACATAACCGACACGTGAATATCATCTTCACTCCACGTAATGGCAACCAGCTGGCGCATTCTATGGCGATTGAAGAATAAGCCCGAAGTATGTT
This sequence comes from Eschscholzia californica subsp. californica, assembly GCA_002897215.1. Lineage (NCBI taxonomy): Eukaryota > Viridiplantae > Streptophyta > Magnoliopsida > Ranunculales > Papaveraceae > Eschscholzia > Eschscholzia californica. The sequence continues at coordinate 11,339 of BEHA01001243.1, read as the reverse complement.
CTATTTGTATTTTAGTCCATAACGGCTAATTATTACAATACATGGTTAAGAGTGTTGTAACTGTTTTATTAATGGATCTTTTTTCCCTAAAAAAAAAAAAAAAAAAAAAAAAAAAAA
>BEHA01001243.1:0-11204 GCA_002897215.1 Eschscholzia californica subsp. californica | reverse complement strand
AAAAACATAATAGAGCGCCTACAGCCATAATTCTGGGCGTATTTAGAGTTTTTGAAACCGAACCGTGAAGCCACCGTCCACTTTCTCTCCCATCCACGTTTATGGCCACGTCATTATTTTGTCAAAGCACTTGGCAAACTAGTTGGAAAACTAGCATTAATCATGTTTGGCCCAGTGATAAAAGAAGGGCTCTAGGCCACGTAATGTAAACGGTCCGATACCCTTTACTTTTAACATAAGAATTAGAAGATGTCAACAAAAAAAGAAAAGTTTAAGTTTAAGTGTCAACCAAGTTTTCTGGTGAAAGAGTGTCGACCATTATCAAAATCTTCTAACTAAAAGTGTGGATGGGTTTTTAAGGGAAGTTTAACTAAAAGGGGATTCTTAAATCCTAGTTCAAACAAGAAAGAAATTAAAGAGACAAGGAAATAAGCTTGAACAAGAAAGAAATTAAAGAGACAAGGAAATAAGCTTCAACAAGAAAGAAATTAAAAGAGATATATAGAACCATGAAAAGAATATATTTACTATTATTCTACAAGGAAATAATCCTAGTTCAAACATATATATATATTTGAACAAGAAAGAAATTAAACAGACAGGGAAATAAGCTTGTTTAAACTACAATGAGTAACGATAGTGAAGGTTCTGTTCCCACCATCACCACCACAACCGCCGCCACGGACGATGTTTTAAATCTTCATGGAGTTTATGCTATTAATGAAATAATGGTGGACATACTTAGTAGACTTCCAGCAAAGTCACTTATGCGGTTCAAGTTTGTAAGTAAGAGTTGGTTGTCTCTGATTAAAAAAAACAAACACTTTTTCTCGTTACACAGTCGTCGATCAAAATCAAATAACAAGATCCTCATAGTATCACATTATACGATCCTCACCTGTCCTCCGTGGGAACTAGGAACTAGTTTCTTCACACTAGATTTGTTCAAGAGGAGCATTAAAGATGTGACAAATATTCCACGTACATGGGATGATAAGTGCATACACGGACCTGTTAATGGTCTGTTATGTTTCGTCGATGATTTGGAAGGTTGTGTTCTTATTTACAATCTTTGCACTAAAGAACAATCACCATGGATTACATCAAATATTTGGAAAAATAATGGTCATCTTTTTGGTCGTGCAAGTGGATTTGGTTTTGATCCTGTTACCCAAGAACATAAAGTTTTATTAGTGTGGCAACAGAAAAATAATTATCGACATATTGGTGCTGAGGTATTGACGGTTGGTCAAAATACTTGGAGAACGATTCACCAATTACCACCTGTTATATTTCAGCATACTTTTCCAATTTACTTGAATGGTTCTATATATTGGTTCATAAGCACCTGTCCACCCGAGGAACGGTTGGAAAACATATTAGCATTTGATGTTGGAAAAGAGAAATTTAGATTGATAAAACCACCCCCAAATGGTATAAGATATAGGCGCAATTACGAATTTATACTAGAAATTGATGGACAATTGGCAATAATGGAGAGAATGGTTTATGATGATCAAAAGAAGGTGACAGAGATGAGGGTGTGGACTTTTATTGACCAGGAGGAAGAAGGTGAGAATAACTATAAGTGGATTTGGGAGATGATTGAATTACCTTTTTGTATGGAAAATTATGAGACTCATGGTATTCAATCAATTCCAGGAAAAAAATTGCTTATGATAACAAGTCGAATTGCTGACTTGGATGAACATCCTTTTATTTATTTTTATGACATGAAAATGAAGAATTTTAGTGAATATGGTAGTTTGCCTTGGCCAGAAAATAAATTTAAAAGGAATTTCAGATTGTTAGTTCTTGAAGAGAGCATTTACCCTGTTGGAGCACAAGTAGATGACGGCCACTACCAGATGATCATCACCAGTCCACCACCACCACCACCACCCTTGGTTGACAACGAAGAATGGTCGAATACTGGGATATTAATTAATCTTTGTTTTCTTGGCTTGTTTTCAGCTCTTTATGTTTTTAGCAAGTAAGAACTTTTGTTACAGTTGAGGTTATAGTTGAGTCTACTATGCGTGATCATTTTAACATGTAATAATAAAGCTAACTGATGAAGTGACCTTTAGAATCATAATCAATGGCAAAATAACTTTTTGTTCGATAACCAGTTGCCAATTCAGATCAACTTGCTCACACCAGGGCAACTATTTTGTTGTTTGGGTTTGGTACAGTGAAATGGAATTTATATGACTTACACTGATATAATCGTTCGGAATCCCATTGCAAGAATATTCACCACAAATTTTGAAGGAAATAGGTTCATCTGGAAATCGGAAGTGATCAAGGAATTCATAGTATAGTTGCTCGAGTTCCTGATGTAGAGGATTTGGCTGAAAAATACATGAGAGAAATTGATGCGGCCAAGTATAAAGGTGACAGACTAAAACAGACAAAACCAAAGTTACGGGTGTCACAATTGGACGAAATTTTGAGGGATGGTAAGAAATCACCTTCCGCTCATCCATTGTCCCTTCGCCTCAACCGGGCCACTAGTAGAAGTTGATCAATCGATCTAAAATGTCCTTGTTAGTGAATGGAATAACTAACTTTGCACAACATATTCACTGCAAGAAAGCAAACCATAATTTCCATATCAAAATGAAAATGAAGAAAAATATAAATGGACATAGGCCGTTATCATCTCGTATAGAAACTTTTTAGTTAACATTTCAGTTTATTTTTATGTGAATTTGGCCAAAACTCCCTAAGACATTATGATTTTGGTTAAAAAAGATTCATCAAACTTTTTTAGGCTTCACCTTCTTGGTGGCAATTATGTAATTTTCTATTTCAGTGAAAAGATCAACCTAACCCTAGTCTAAAAAATTACACTTTCTCTCTCTCTAACCCCACGATTTCAATCTTTGTTCACGATTTCAATCTTTGTTCATGATTTCAATCATTTCTCTAATCTAAGGTCGGTAACATTAAATGTTTTTGCATTTTAATCTTGATTTTAGCATTATGAGTTTTACAATATGATTTTAGCTAGAGTTTACCCCAACTTTCTGTTGATAAAAGCTAGGGTTTAGCATTACTTTTTGTTGATTTTAGCATGTTAATTTCAGTAACAATGAATCGAACCCTTCTCTCGAACCCTGAAACCATCTAAGTTTGTTCATAGATGTTTTGTTCATAGAAGTTTTTGATGTATTAAACACCTATATTGATTTTAACTATTGTTTTATGATGTCCTGGTTTGATCTTTCACTCTTTCTCTCACTAAAATCACCGAACATTTCAATCCTTGCTCACGATTTTAATCTTTGTTCATGATTTCAATCCTTTCTCTAATCTAAGGTCGGTAACATTAAATGTTTTTTCATTTTCTTCTTGATTTTAGCATTATGAGTTTTACAATATGATTTTAGCTAGGGTTTACCACAACTTTCTGTTGATTTAAGCATGTTGATAAAAGCTAGGGTTTAACATTACTTTTTGTTGATTTTAGCATGTAGATTTCAGTAACAATGGATCGAACCCTTATCTCTCGAACCCTAAAACCATCTAAGTTTGTTCATAGATGTTTTTTCATAGCTGTTTTGTTCATAAAAATTTTGATGTATTAAACACCTATATCGATTTTAGGAATATTTAGCGTTTGGATCAAAGATAAGTACCGACTTTAGTGTTTAGGTCACAAGTTTGTCCGTTATAGGGTCTGCGTCACGGACTAACCATTGACCACGTTGACTAATGACGTAGTTAACTAGTGTCATTAGTCAACGGATCAATGGTTAGTTCGTGACCCAGACCCTAAAACCGGTACTTATCCTTGACCCAAACACTAAATCGCGTGCTGTGAGCCGTTCCAAAGAGGGAAATAAATTTGAATGCATTAAAATCACAAAAAGGAAAATAACATTGAACGTCAATTCTTCCCGGTCTTAAAATTGATGGATCAATTTGGTATTTTTGTTGTTCATAGTAATCACCATGATTCTTTCTTCAGCCAAGTAGAGAAAATTCCGTCCATGAAATTCAAAATCCCTGATAAACTTATAGATGTTGATTTCTCATTCAAATATCGATCTAAATCTTTAATAAAAATAACTAATCGATTTGTTGTTTGAAGAAGAAGCATTTTTAGGTCAAAATCATCAGTAACATTTGATAGATCTATATAGTAGATATCGTAGTTGAGAAATTTAGCCATGGCAGAAACGAATGATCATTTTCCAGTTCTTGGAAGACCGTGGAGAAGATAACTTCGTTTCCACCACGACCTAATCGATGATAAGATTGTTTTAATTTAATAAAAGATTCTAGATCTGATTTTACCTTGTTTTTTAGATCTGAATCCATGGCGATTGTATCGAAAGTTGTTGGATGAGTAAATGAACAGATCTCCACCTTTTATTATGAAAAGGGGACAAAAGTTAGGGTTTTCTGAAGTTGGGGGTTTTCTAGGGTTCTTGAGAGTTAGGGTTTAAGAGGGCCTGAAAAGAGGGAAAGAGAGAGAGGGATGACCGGCAAAAGCTTAGCCGACAAGCCAATGCTTACGCCGACACGGGAAGAAGGAGTTGAGCTCGGTTCATTGAAGGTGGCAGCAGCTTGGACGTTCATGGAAGCACCTCCGAGTTTGGGATTTCAAGGGACTAACTCGGTTTTCATGGCAGCAACAAAGGGGACTTGGAACGGCTCACATCAGCTTGTGTTTAGTGATTGGATCAAGGATAAGTACCGGCTTTAGGGTCTGGGTCACGGACTAACCATTGACCATGTTGACTAATGACGGTAGTTAGCTATCGTCATTAGTCAATGGGTCAACTTTAGTCTGTGACCCAGACCCTATAACGGACAAACTTGTGACCTAAACACTAAAGTTGGTACTTATCCTTGACCCAAACACTAAATTAGCATAAATTTTTTTGTATTTAGGTCTATAAGTTCTATTTTATGATGTCATTTTGGTCTCTTGCAAGACTTTTGTTTAGGTTTTGCTGAAATCGGGTCGTTTAAATGATGCACAAGACCTGCTCGCCAAAATGCTTCAATGAGCTTGCACTGCCTTGCAAAGTCTTGGAAAGACATTGCATTGCATTGCAAACACCTTGTTAGGTTTAATTTTATATAATTAGACAATACTATAATATCTGTGTTGGGTTTATAATATCTCTAGATGATAAGCATTTTGTTGTTCTTTTCGTTCCAAATTTGTGATGCGCTTATATGATGTTGCCCTCAATAGTGTTTATATGTTGCAAGGGTGTCGCAAAGCCATGCAAGGTTGTTGCAAATCCTTCAAGATTGTAGATGTCGGTCTTATTTTTGCTTATAATAACAACAATTTACGTCCAAAACCTCCTTCACGAATAACGAGAATGCAAATAAACTGTCCACAATAATTAGAAACTTCGTAAGTATAAAATCATCATTTTTTATTATAGCAAGTAATGTTTTTTGTTATTTATCAACTCAATGACTTGTCTTTTCTCTACATGGTCGATTATGCTTTATATACGTGTGCCAGTTTATTTCAAATATCACGAAGGGTAGTGATATTAAAGGAATGCAGATCAAACCATCTGAGAGGACAAAACTAAGAAGAAAGTTAGTTGTTGATGTAATTACTGATGAGAATTACTATTAGTCAAAAAAAGGAAAAAAATGTATGAATTTGTCTCTTGGATATGAATATTTTGACGAATGAATGAATATTTTTGTTGATTTGTTGTGATATTGAGTTTATTTATGATAATTACATTTTGAACAATGTTTGTGTATTTTATATTTTTATATTGTCTTTATATGTTTTGAATGGATTGCAAACTCCATGCAGTGCCTTGCAAAGTAATTGCAGTGCCTTGCATAACCTTGCAAAATACTTGCAATGTCTTACAAAGTTACAAATTCTAAAGTTACATATTTTTTTGTATGAATTGCTTTGAAATATTCTTAGAAAAACGGGGGCTCCGCCACCGAACCGCCGTAAAAAGAATGTCAACGACATTTACAATATAAATGTCAAATTCTTAAAGTTATATTTTTATGCATTTTTTCTAAAGTTCCATATTTTTGTATGAATTTCTTTGAAAATTTCTTCAAAAAAGCAGGGGCGGAACCCCCGTAAAAAGAAGGTCAACAACAATTACAATATAAAGATACATATAAATTTCTTAAAAAACGGGGCTCCACCCCCGTAAAAAGAAGGCGAACATGATGTTAGTAGAGTTCATGGTTATCTCAAGTGATTTTGATCAATCATGAGAAAAGTTTTCAAAGCTTTGCTAGAGCTTGAAAGACTTTTGCAAACATCTTACATAGCCTTGCAAACACTTTGCTAGCCTTGTATAGCCTTGCAGACACCTTGCAGAGCCCTGCAACCACCTTGCAGACACCTTGCAAACACCTTGCAGAGCTCTAGCACCATCATTTTATATTTCCTCGAAAACCTTCCAAAACTTTCAAGAAATTCTCAATGGGCATTTCATCAAACAACTTTATAGCTATTTCAACCAACCCAAATCTTGTATAATCAACTAACATTGCATTCCAAGCAACAACATCTCTTTCAAGCATTTTATCAAACACATTCATTGCATCAACTATACTTCCACAACTTCCATACAAATTCAACAAATAAGTTTGAACATGAACATAAAAACATCAGAACTAACATAGTAAAAGATTTACTTCAGCCTTAAAGATTCATAACTTGGGAACTGCAACTTTCTCTCTCTAGAATTTTTCAACAAAAACCTAACTCAAAACCATCTTCAAACAACAAGTAAAGAGATTCAATCACAAAATCCTAAAATAGATTGATGATCAACAACCAGGAAATCGACTTCGATCTTATAGAATCAGCTCGGCGAAATCGCCCAATTTTCCACGCTCGTTTGGTTTTTTCATCGGTAGAAAACAACTTCCTAATTAATTAGAAATTTGTTTTTTTGGTATTTTTCATACACAAAGGGTATTTTTGACCTTGATAATGTGAATACCTACAAAATTGTCCTCCAGGAATATTTTGAAAAGTTATTTGGGGTCTAGATCTTTAAAAAAATAAGATGTCTTTTCAACCAAAAAAATCAGGAAATCGTCCAATTTCCTGTTATTTTTAAGGCCGCGGCTTTGGGGAATAAAGAAAATTCTCCGAGGAATAAATTCTCGAGGGAATCCAGATTTTTTGAAAATTCTCCGGGGAATAAATTTTTATGGGGAATACAAAATACATTTTTTTGAAAGTTCTCCTCCATCTCATCTGTTCTCTCTACCACTTCATCTTCTCGACACCTCATCATCTTCTCCGGCGAAAGTCGCCGGCCGGCCAATTTTCCGGCCGACGACCTTCAAACATAAAAAAAATAAAAATTAAAGTTAAATTTTTCTCTCTCCTCTCTCTCTCTAATTTTGACATTTTTGCTCTGTTTATAAACAGAGATCAGTATTAATTTAATATAAAAGTAGATCAAAATTTGAGAAAATGGGTATTTGTCTAGGTGACTATTATAGCAAAGATTTACTGGGGAGATGCTAGGGATAAGCTCTGTCAAGCTGTTTTGGATCTGAAATTGGATTCTTTAGTTATGGGTAGCAGAGGACTTGGCCCCATCGAAAGGTATTAAACAATTGTTCTTTACTAAAACATTTTTATTCTTTGAATGTTGTTTTTAGGGTTTTAATTGAATCCTGATTGTGGTGTTTTTATAGGATCTTGTTGGGGAGTGTAACCAGTTACGTAATGTCGACTGCTTCTTGCCCCGTGACGATCGTGAAAGATCCTGCTGAAGCAAAGCACCATTAAACCAATAATGGAGTTCCAAATTTAAGTGAAAGATGAAGATGAGATCATCTTATAGTTGTTGTTTTTTGTTTTTGAAGTAGTAATAAGTAGTACTAACTAGTGTGTCATGAATTTATCTTGATAAAATGTATTGGATTGTGTTTTTCTTTAATTGAATTAGCAAAATAACGGATCATCTCCATTTAAGATAATTTAGTAGTCTATTTCATCTACCAGATTGTTTACAGCTTGAAAAACCTTATCAATGGAAGAACAAGTACTACAATATGATCAAATGTAATGTACTATACTGTTTAGTGGTTTAACAAAACCCATAAAATGATATAGTAAATCCAATGTTAAGAAATAGATTGAATTTCTTCCAATCCGGATCTGATCCATTGTGGTCTGTTCGTGAGAACAGACCTTCTCTCTCTAGATCTGTTCTAGAGAGAGAAAAGAAAAAAAAATATAAAGAGAGAGAGGAGAGAGAAAATATATATATATATATATATATATTTTTTTATGTTTGAAGGTCGCCGGTCGGAAAATTGGCCGGCCGGCGACTTTCCCCGGAGAAGATGATGAGGTGTCGAGAAGATAAAGTGGCAGAGAGAGGTCATGAGATGGATGAGCCTTTTTTATAGCATCTTCTAAAATTAGAAGCCCCTTAAAAAGAAACATAAAAAGTCAATCTTATTTGACTATTTTTAAGAAAAGTCTTTATTCCCCGGAGAATTTCTTTTATTCCTCAAAGCCGCGGCCTATTTTTAATTGTTGTTCATTGACAAACTAAACGGGGCAGATTTGTAACATTGAGTACCTTTAACTCCTTAAAACCTGATCTCTTAAAATATCAACTATTTCAATTATTAGCATAGTTTTATTTTCAGCTTTTATCGATCACTCCAATTCAGAAATGCATCACCGTGCATTATCACGTGTGGACGGCTGAGTACTGTAGCCAACAATAAAGCTTTTAGGTGGTCTTAAACGTTCATTAATATCTCTTTATATAGATACAAGATTTATTATTATTTTCTTTTAAATAAGAAATGTGATGTTTGTAGAAGATAATTGAAACAGTTTTTGTTTTTTTTAGTTAAAATAACAAGTTATATTTTGTTTGGTCAAAAATCCAATTTCATTTATTTTATCGGGTTAAAAATCTAATATTTTTTATGACCATTCTGCAAGTTGTTGCAACGCTATTGCAAGTTGTTGCAAAGTTCTTGCAAGAAGTTGTAAATTACGAAAATACATAAAAAGTCAGACTAGAAAAAAATTAAATTATCTTTTTCTCGTAAAGAGAAAAGGTTATGGGAATTTAATAAAATTTCTCTGTTGCAAACTTTGCTTGGTATTGATATGCCATTAGTTTTGCATCGTCATAGTCCATATTACACACTTATGTACATAGAAATCTATGTGAAATGATTTAAATTGCAAAATATAAATCTAAGTAAAGGTATGTAAGATTTAGTTCAAAAACATGTAGATAGTCAACTTTTTCCAAATTCATCAAACAAAAATCCTAACCAATACATATAAATAGTCATATTATATTATAAACTAATAAGAAAATGTAAATCATGTAAGGTCTTTGAGCAGTTGTCAACAACACCTAGTTGGACTGGTAAGAAGTATAGTCTTTCACTCTAGAGGTCAAGGGTTCGAGACACGCTAAACAATTAAAAAAAAAAAATCTTTGAGCAGTTCCAAAGTGTTCGAGTTAAAGTCCCATATTGCTCCATTTTTTGCTCTGGTTTGGTTTTCCTTTCACTCGTAACTTTACTTACAAATTCTATCAAAGAATATTTACTATAATCTAAATATTATTTTGCTTTCCTCATCAAAGGGAATATTCAATATTTGATCTAAATTTTCTTTCGTCACTAAATTCCAAAATCGGTGTATAAGCGTAAGGTGGAAAGCTCGTTGCCCCTACTGATGTCGATTTTGGCTTCCGGTTAAATCAACATGAAAAAGGGAGTTGATGCATGACAGCCTCCATTATGATGGTATATTCTGTTGTGAGAGTAGAGATTCCTCTGTTCATCCCTGGTTTTCTTCTCTGCTTCTCTGTTCCAGCTCCTCGCTCCAGTTCCTCGCTTCTTGCTTCTTGCTCCCGTTCGCCTGTTCCCGAGGGGGGAAACCTGCAAAGGGTTCGAAAACTGCTCCGACGCTCAAGCCAGTCAGGGTGCTCTTTGCAGTAAAAGAATGAATATTGATCGATCCTTTTAGGGGGCGAGTTATGGGAACTCTGAATATTGGGTGATCTTTTCGAGTAAAGAGGTCGTGTCCTGTGAAGGACGATGTGGGGGCCTTTTATAGGTGAAGTTAGGCAGACTGCAATTAGTGGCGGTGGTGAGGCGGTGGCCGTCAAACCGTAAGGGAAGTTTCCTCTTTAGCGTATCTAGGGTGTCTCTTTGAGTTTATCCCGGATCTTTGATAAGCGAAAGTTCCTAAGTTCAAGGATACTGTGTATATATCTTGCCAGAGTGATAGACTCTAAATGAGAAGTTTCCTCCTTTAGATATGTGAAGTTCAATCGGGCTTAAACTCTTCAAGATATGCGGCCGACTGAGATCTTTCTAGAAAGTTCAGGATTAAGTCTTTAGATCGCGCAGCACTGATATCTCTCCAGTTCTGGCTTAAAACGAATTTAAGAGCCGGTATACAAAACCTAAATAAACTTTTGTTGTTAAAACGAATTTAAATGTGTTTTTAAACAGAAACTTAATCACCTATCTCTGAATCTTTATGTAGAATTTTTGTTAGTTTTTCACGAAGTTTTCTAGTCTTAGTATACCACAAAAACACAAATAACTCCTACAGACACCAATTACACTATAGTAGGGCTGGGAAAACGGTCCGGAAACCCGCGATCCGGCCCGTTCGGCCCGAACCGTGAGAGACCGATGACCGATGCAGCCCCGAGCCGGGCTAGCCCGGCCCGATATAACGGGCTAACAGGGCCGGGCTCGGACAGGTTCTCAATTCCGAGTCCCGGCCCGTTAAGCCCGTCCGAGTCCCGGCCCGATAGTGTCAGCCCGCTACCCGAGCCCGATTATTAAATAAACCCGGCAACCCTACATCCCCGATCCGCGTGAATTGTTTAGATCCAACGGTTGAGAGGCCTCAGCCGTTGGATCTAAACACCTTGGCCCATCTCTCATAAAAACCTCCCCCAAAAACTAAAACCCTAAACCTAACCTAACCTGCCTCTCTCTCTGCCTCCTTCTTTCTCTGCCTCCCTCTCTCTCTCCGCCTCCCTCTCTCTGCATCTCTCTCTGCCTCCCTCTCTCTCTGCATCTCTCTCTAACTAGCCGAACCGAAACCTAACTTCGAATGATTTTCTTATGATCTTATCTATGAGATTTTTTTATGATTTTATCTATGAGATTCTCCATCATCTTTCAATGTTCGGTTCAGTGGTATACGCCGATGA
>BEHA01001239.1:923989-949995 GCA_002897215.1 Eschscholzia californica subsp. californica | reverse complement strand
TATGAGATGAAATGTGATGAATTTGTGATTATGTTTAATATGATTTGATGTTTTGATTATGAATTGGTGTTCATTTGATTCGATTATCGTTTTGATCGTATTTTCATGTGTCTTGTCATGCACTTCACATAGTTAATAGACGAAACGAAGTATTCGATATCGATCGTAGTCTAAGTCATATTTTCATGTGTCTTGTCATGCACTTCACATAGTTAGGCGACTAGACGACACTTTCGATGACTCGGGATTAACCGAATTAGGCGTTTGTTTGACTAGGTATGATCTCCGGATATACGTAGTACTTAGAAACATCTACTTTAGGAGTCGAACATCGATTATACTTCGACACATTAGATTGGATCATACGTAGTCGTAGGATTATCATTATGGATTCCCGGACTTCGACACCTCTCTCGCTTATTTGTTGCCTGAATCGAGTCTTACCGTCTCCCGACTCTTGTTCCTTCGACTCTTCTCTCTAATCTCTCTCGCCCGTTTACTTTTCTTGTTTAGTTTAGTTTATTTTACTTGTTTGCTTTATTCTCTTATCACCTTATTCGATCAAACCCCCATTTATCTTTGTTTCCTTTCCTTTTTAGTCTAGGTTAGCTAGTGATACCTAGACCGAGGGACAAGACCCTTCGATATCCAAATCACCTTCCTATCCTTGGATCGACTCCGGTTTTACCGGTTACTACTTGATACCTCCGCTTGGGTGTGCAATCTTTTCGGGTGCATCAAGAAACATACTTCTAAAGCCTGAATGGCAGGTTCAAGGGATTGTTCTCTGATTCAGTTATAGATGGTATCTATGCTCCAAGAGTGTGACGAAGAATTTAGTGATTCTTGCACTGTGGCATTTGGTATGTTGTAGTGTGTGTTGAATGTAATCAATGTAAGTAGTCTTATACACATTCGAATTATATAAAGAAATTAAAGAAAAAGTGAGGGCATACTCAACCTAGAAAAATAGTAAAGAAACACAAACATACACCCACATACACACACACACACACACATATATCTATAGAAGGAATTAGAATGATACGGAGAAAACTCTAACAATGGACGATTGGACGGGAATCAACATTGAAGTTACAAATCAAAAGGACTAACAGGTGAACTGATATATAAATAGGGGGTCAAAATGTAGAAACATAGGACTAAAAGGATATAGAATAGAAAACTAGGGGGCATATATGAATTTGCCCAATTGAGAAACAAAAAAAATTAATAGGTGACGAATGGAGTCGAACACGGAACCTGAGGTTTGTTTGCTTCTTCCTGTAACCACTTCACCACATCTCCTGTCATAGTAAGTTCTTGAGGCTTTTCCTATTTTATACCTTATAATTACTATTCTATACCTTATTTTATACCCTATAACCACTTCACCACCTCTTCTCTAATGGAGAAGTTTTGGAAAATGAAAGAATTGTTGAAAAAATTCTTCGTAGTTCACCACAAAAATTTGATTTTGTAGTGGTTTCTATTGAAGAATCAAGAGACCTCTCTTCACTTTCTTCAGAAGATTTACAAAGAATTCTAAAAGCACATGAGTTTAAAATTAACCAAAGAAATTCTACTCTTCCCGATCAAGCTCTTAAAAGCCAAATTACAAATATGGGAGACCGTGGTTCTTACCGTGGTCGTGGTAAAAATTTTCAAGGAAGAGGTTTTTCGTGGTAGAGAAATAGGTGATTTTTACTCAAACAACGTTGATGCTAAAGAAGTTCCTGAAAATCAGTACTATAATAGAGGTAGAGGTCGTGGTTATCAAAAAGGAAGAGGTATAAGATATTTTGAATGTTATAATTGTCAAAAACCTGGTGATACTATTAAAGAATGTCGGTATAAACAAGATAACTATGTTGAATCCGATTTTATGCAGAAAATAATGATGATGCAAATGAAAAAGATCATCTAGAAACTTTGTCACTTGCATGTTATCATGATACTGATGTAATTGATAATGTTTGGTATTTAAACAGTGGAGCTAGCAAGCATATGACAGGTAACAGAAGTTTATTCTCAAAATTAATTGAGTCAGACAGTGGACAGGTGAAAATTGGGGATGCTAGAATCTATAAAATAAGAGGTATTGGTGACATTTTTTTTTCACACAAAATCTGGCAATATTAAAAAAAAATGTCGAAAGTTTATTATGTTTCTGGCTTGAAAAATAATTTGCTTAATACTGGTCATTTGTAAAGGATACGAAATCCATTTTCATGACAATACTTGTTTCTTATCATGAAAAGATCAACTTGTTGCAAAAATTGGAGTAACACCAAATAATATGTTTCCTCTCGAACTCCAAATTGCTTGTTTTTCAGCTATTCATAACAATAGAATTTGTAAGTTGTGGCATGATTGGTATGGACAATTGAACTATGGAAGCTTGAAACTAGTAAAAGTGAAGCATATGGTTGATGGGTTGCCTTTGGTTTATGAAACAAAAAAAGTTTGTGGGGAATGCCAACTCGATAAGCAACATAGAGAATCATTTCCGGAAAAAAATACTTGGAGAACAAAAAGCTCATTGGAATTGGTACATTTATATTTATGTGGACCATTTCCTGAGTCTATTGGAGGTAACAAATATTTTATTACTTTCGTTGATGACTTTTCAAGAAAAGTTTGGGTGTATTTGTTGAAAGAAAAATCTGAGTCCTTTCAAGCTGTTAAATAATTTAAAGCGGAGGTAGAAAAATTTTCTGGTTTGCAACATAAAATTTTAAGAACTGATAAGGGATGCGAGTATCTTCATACTGAAACATATTGCATAGAATATGGAATAAAGCATGAGTTGATTGTACGATACACATCACAACAAAATGGTGTGAGTGAAAGGAAAAATCGTACAATCATGAAAATGGTAAGATGTATGCTTAAGAAAAAACATTTGCAACAAGATTTATGGGCTGAAGCAGTTTATTTGATTAACAAGTCTCCTACTAAAAGTTTGAAAATTGCACACCTTATGAAGCATGGTATGGTGTTAAGCCAAATGTTGGTCATTTGAGAACTTTTAGTTGTGTTGCTTATGCACACATTCTAGATGGACTAAGAAAAAAGTTGGATGATAAATCAGAAAAATGTATTTTTGTAAGCTATAGTGAAAGGGAGGAGCAAAGCCTATAACTTGTACAATCCGGAAACAAACAAAATAGTGATTAATCGAAATGTTCGATTTGATGAAAGCGACACTTTTGAATAAAAAAATGAGGGTCCTAATTGGACTATAATTGAAGATTAAAGTGGTAGTGAAATCCCTTATGTGAAGAGGGAAATACCTCTTGAATAATAATAGCTTGAACACAGAGAGAGAAGACAAGAAAGAGAGAGAGATATGTGAGAAGATTTCTCTGTGTGTTTTATTCATTGATTTACACAAGTATTTATAGGTTTACAAGGGATTTACATATAGAAGTAATTTAGGAATAATGGGAAACTTCCCTATTCATGAAACTTGGGAAACTTCCCTATTCATGAATATTACAATAATTAACAACTTTACATAATAGCAAAACTGTTATATTCTAACACTCCCCCTCAAGTTGGAGCCGAAAGGGACGTGAGGCCCAACTTGCCAATAATCGTCTTGAATGCATCAGCTCCTAGTGGTTTGGTAAAGATATCCGCTAGTTGTTCAGAAGTTGGTGTGAAACGAGGAGCGATGACATTTGTTTTGATCTTTTCCCGAACGAAGTGACAATCAATCTCAATATGCTTTGTTCGTTCATGGAAGACTGGGTTATCGGCGATATGGAAAGCAGCTTTGTTATCACAGTGAACCGTCATGGGTGAAGAATGTGTGATGCCAAGATCTTTGAGAAGGTACTTCAGCCATTGAAGCTCACTAGTGAGATGTGCTAGCGCACGATACTTTGCTTCAGCAGAAGATTTAGCAATCGTTGGTTGTTTCTTGGATTTCCAAGAGAGAGGGCTAGAACCCAACATAGTGAAGTAACCCGTGGTAGAACGACGAGTGGAGGGGCATCCAGCCCAGTCAGAGTCACAGTATCCAGTGATGTGCAGAGAACTGGAAGAAGAGAGAAGAAGGCCATCGCCAATGGATCCTTTGACATAACGAAGGACCCGATGAGCAGCATCAAGGTGAGTAGTGCTGGGTTTTTGTAGAAATTGACTAAGATTATTGACCGCATAACAGATATCAGGACGTGTTACGGTGAGATAGAGAAGACGACCAATCAGCCGTCTGTAAACGGTGGGATCCGGAAGAGGATCACCATCAGAAGGACTGAGGCGAAGTTTCTGTTCCATTGGGAAAGGAGAAGGACGACATGCCGAAAGACCAGAGTCTTTAATGATTTCAAGGACATATTTGCGTTGACAAAGGAATATGCCTTTGGAGGATCGGGAGACCTCGATCCCTAAAAAATATTTAAGAGGACCCAAATCCTTGAGAGAGAAAGTGGCGTGGAGAAAGGATTTAAGTTTGGAAATGGCGGATTCATCATTTCCAGTGATGACAATATCATCTACGTAAACTAGAACGTATAGATGTACGGAAGATGTGCAGAGAGAAAATAATGAATAGTCAGAGAGGGATTGAGTGAAACCCTTCTTGATAAGGACGGATGAAAATTTTGAGAACCATTGACGAGATGCCTGTTTAAGGCCATAGAGAGATTTCTGAAGGCGACAGACTTTGGACTCCCCCTGTTTGGAGAAACCGGGAGGTAATTTCATGAAGACCTCTTCATCGAGGTCGCCTTGGAGAAATGCATTATTTACATCTAGTTGGTGGAGAGACCAACCTTTAATAGACGCGATTGATAGAAGAACGCGTACAGTAACTAACTTTGCGACGGGGGCAAAGGTGTCATGAAAATCGAGACCCTCGATTTGTGTGTATCCTTTTGCTACAAGACGGGCTTTGTAGCGTTCAATAGAACCATCGGCTTTGAATTTGATTTTGTAGACCCATTTACATCCGATGGCCCTTTTTCCAGAAGGGAGGTCTGTAATGGTCCATGTGTTATTTGATTCTAAAGCGGCAATTTCTTTAGACATTGCCTCACGCCAATGATGTGATTTGACGGCTTGAGAAAAAGAAGTGGGTTCAACGGTTGTGATTACCGAATTGAGAAAGACTTGATGAGAACCCGAGAATTGTTCAAAATTTAGATATTGAGTAAGAGGGTAGACCACATCAGAATCCGAGTAAGAGTGACAGATGTAGTCATTGAGATGAGTGGGTGGTCGGCGGTTGCGGGATGGCCGTGAAGGATGAATTGGACCATCGGGAGGAGGCGTCCCTAGAGATGTGGGTGCGTGATCGATGGAGGAGGGAGCCGGGCTCTGGCTTTGTGGTCCGTGAGGAGCCCAGGAGTGCCCGAAGAGGAGTCGCTGTCGGGCTGACTCGAAGCGGAAGGGACAGAGCCGAAAAGCCGTGAGGGAGTGCCTATAGGCACATCAGACGCTTGATGAGATGCTTGACGAGGAGCCGATGGTGATGTCCTCGGAAAATTAAAGGAACCATCATCGTGAATGGAGACCATCGGTCGGTAAGGAGGAGGAGAAGAGATCGGATGTTTAGACGACACCGGAAATTTGTCTTCGTAAAAAAGGACACCACGAGAGGTGATTATTTTACGAGAATTCAAGTCGAAAACGCGATATCCTTTTTTATTGTGGGGATAGCCAACGAAAATACCCGGAGATGCTCGGGAATCTAACTTTGTTTTTACCAAAGGACGTCTAGTAAAGCACAGACATCCAAAGACCCGAAGATGGTCAAATTTGGGAGGAGAACCCAAGAGTTTTTCATGAGGAGAAATGCCTTGTAATGTTGGTGTTGGCAATTTGTTGATGAGATATACTGCCGTTAGAACACATTCACCCCAAAAGGAAATTGGGAGATGGGCTTGAAGACGTAAGGAGCGTGCTACTTCCAGAATGTGTCGATGTTTTCTTTCGACGATGCCATTCTGTTGAGGAGTATGAGGGCAACTAGTTTGATGAATAATGCCCTTCTTACGGAACCATGATTGAAGTTCATGATTCATAAATTCCATACCATTATCAGATCGGATTGATTGAATTTTCGGAATAGGAAACGTTCCTTGTCCGGATTGTAAATTGGAGATGGAAGAATCAAATTGAGTTGATATATAATTAGAAAAATTCTTGAGAAATTGAGTAGTGTCGGATTTATTTGACATTAAAAAAATCCAAGTGCAACGAGTAAAATCGTCCACTAAAGTTAAGAAATAACGACAACTAGAGTTTGAGGGGACGGAGAAAGGTCCCCATAAATCCGCATGAATTAATTCAAAGGGACGAGAAGAAGTAGAATTGCTTAACGGAAATGATAAACGTGTAAATTTGGACAAGGGACAAATTTCGCACGAATTTTTATTGAATGAAACTGATTTCATACATTGAGTTCTTGAAATTAAAGATTTAAAAATAGAAGAAAAAGGATGTCCGAGGCGCCAATGCCAAATATCGGAAACATCTTTATTATATAAACTATTACTAGAAATTGAAAAGGAACAAATCCTAATATCCGTGCGGAGAAAGTATAGTCCTTCATGGAGATCACCAAGTCCAATCCTCGTTTTCGTCACTGGGTCCTGAAAGACACATGAAGAAAAATCGAATGTTACTAAACATCGAAGAGAATTGGTGAGTTGGGAGACAGAAATTAAATTGATTTTAAATTCCGGAACATGTAAAACGTTTTTGAGAATTAAATTTCAATTGAAAACAATCGTTCCAATGTGACGTACTTGAATACGTTTACCGTTCGGGAAACGGACAAAACATTGAGGTGGAGCATCAACATAATGTGAGAAACGAGATAGAGAACTACATACTCCCTCCGTCCCATTTTGTTTGGTTGTTATTCCTTTTATGGGTGTCCCAAAATGTTTGTTCACTTTCCTTTTATAACATTCATTTAATTCTTTAAATGATGAAACTTCCAAGACTACCCTTTAGTTTGAATACTATTCAAAGGTTCTAATTGGTTCTACGCTTCTACCAATGTTATATTTAATGCAATACTCTATATTAAATAAGGGTAATTTAGGTAAAGTCTTTATAATTGTCAACAATAAATAACATCCCTTAATAAGTTCAATTTCCCAAAACTACAAACAAAATGGGACGGAGGGAGTATATGTTTGGCGGCACCGGAATCAATAACCCAAGGAGAAGAGAGGAATTCAATACCTGTAAAGTTAATACCTGCGTCGGTAGATCCTTGAGTAGGATTGGAAGTGCCGTTAGAATGGCGTTGGTGATCGAGAAGTGAAAGAAGACCTTGATATTCCTCTTGAGTTAATGAGGTGGCTAGAGGTGCTCCCGTTGGAGGATCAACCGTCTCGGTTACGGTGGCGGCAAGTGGACCGGTCGGTCGTGGTGGGCGATTTGGCCGAGCACCCGAGTTGGAACGGTTTGGATAACCGTTTAATTTATAACATGTAGCCCGGACGTGGCCATGTTGTTGACAATAGTCACAAAAGGGACGAGCTCGTTTAGGACGTTGAGCGTTTGGTTTCTCCATTCGAAAATTTCGTTGATCATTGTTGTATGTTGCAAGGGTGTCGGCTTCCGGTGGATTGGAAGTAGCGGCCATGATATATTGTTGGATTTCTTCTTGTTTGACAAGAGAATGAATCTTTAGGATTGAAGGAAAAGGATCCATTAACAAAATTTGACTTCGAATTGCCAAAAAACGGTCATGAAGCCCTTGAAGAAATTCCATAGCACGTTCTTGATTAGTACGATCAAGTAACGATTTCCCTTGACCACAAATACATGGATCGATTACCATGAGGGATTGTAACTCATCTTGTAGAGTTTTGAGTTGAGTAAAATAGGAGGAAACATCATGTCCTTCTTGTTTGAAGGATGAAATTGCCCGTTTCAATTGATAAATTTTGGGGGCATTGGTTTGAAAAAACCTTTCATAAAGATTACGCCAAATATCGGCGGCACTTTCATCGTATAAAACGGAAGACCGAATATCCGGAGCAATGGAATTGATAATCCAACTACGAACAAGATCATTACACCTTCCCCATGAGTGTAATTGATTTGGAGAAGTGGGTTTGGGAATAGAACCATCTACAAACCCGAATTTATCTTTTGCCCGAAGAGCCATCTTCATGGCTCTTGACCAAGAGGCATAGTTATCTCCGGTTAATAATGGAGTGATGAGAATAGTAGTTGGTGAGTCAGAGTGATGAACATCAAACACCGGATTAGGTGGAGAATGAGGAGTATAGTCTCCAGAATCGACTTCAGTAGTAGTCATGATAGAAGAAATTGATTATTAAAAAAAAACTGAATTGGCTCTTATACCATGTGAAGAGGGAAATACCTCTTGAATAATAATAGCTTGAACACAGAGAGAGAAGACAAGAAAGAGAGAGAGATATGTGAGAAGATTTCTCTGTGTGTTTTATTCATTGATTTACATAAGTATTTATAGGTTTACAAGGGATTTACATATAGAAGTAATTTAGGAATAATGGGAAACTTCCCTATTCATGAATATTGGGAAACTTGGGAAACTTCCCTATTCATGAATATTACAATAATTAACAACTTTACATAATAGCAAAACTGCTATATTCTAACACCTTCATCTTCTAATATTCAATCAAATGATGATTCATCTCAAAGTACACCACCAAGGAAGTTAAGGAGTTTGAGGAAAATTTATGACTCAACTATTTCTGTTGATCCAGATAATGCTATATTTTTTGCTTTCTTTGTAGGTGAAGATCCAATTTCCTATAGTGAAACATCTAAAGAAGAAAAGTGGCAAATAGCCATGGTTGAAGAAATAAGATCAATTGAAAAAAAAAAACGAAACATGGGAGCTTACTGATTTGCCTCCAAACAAGAATTTAATTAGTGTGAAATGGGTCTATAAAACAAAGATTAATTCAGATAGCTCTATCAACATATACAAGACTAGGCTTGTAGCAAAAGGTTATAAAAAAAAGAAGAAGATTATACTGAGGTATTTTCTCCCTTTTCTAAACTTGATACGTTACGTCTAATTATATCTCTTGCAGCTCAAAACAATTGGAGCATCTTCCAAATGGATGTAAAATCTGCGTTTTTGAATGGTGTGCTTAATGAAGAGGTTTATTGTAGTACCCTTATTATTTTAGGAGGTGCCTATAGCATCAACCCTTTATACCCTCCCTAATAATAACCCTACTGCCAACACTTTTGCCATTTCCTTTCTTTCCCATTCAGCTGTGAGTTAAGAAAGAGATGGGGTATTAGCTTTTAGTGAGAGAAAGTGTGGAGGAAGGGGAGAAAGAAGAAGGGTTTGGGGCTTGGAGCTTGGAGTTTCTTTATCTTTTATTTATTGTTCTTGGTGTGTGGGAGTTTTCTTCATTGGCTTGCTTTGGATCTAAGGTAGATTTCTACTTCTCTAGGGCTTGAATAGCCATTTTTATAGAAAACCTAGACAAATTAGATAACACTACAAACCCTAGATTTTAGTATTACTTGAACATAAATTAGGGTTCTTGACATTGATATATATATGCTAGAAGTAGTAGATCTATATTTCTACAAACTCATTTTTGGTTACTTTGAATCTCATCTATGTGTTAGATTTTGAGGATATTTGCTATAATGACATACTTGATGAACCATACAATCTTCATTTACATTTTTATGCTAGATTCATGTATTACAATGATATTTAGGGCTAAATCTCTTTATTTGTCATGATTTTAGTATATAGCTCTTATAATTAGATGTCTCTCATTATTGGATAATACTCTTTATATAGATACATGAACATGTCCTAGAACTTAACATGATATGAGAATTTTAGGCTATTATCATCATTGATTCATTACTTGCAAACATTATAAATATGAAACTCGTATGTCGTAATATGCTAACGAATATGATTTTGATTTATGTATGTTGTGGTGTGATGCTATTAAATGTGTGTGATGTGATGGAGTTGGTGGAGAGTTGTGAGAGTTTTGTGGTTGGTTCGACCCTCTCTACCGGATGTGATATAGGTATGGAGCGTATGGGGTCGGCGCTAACACAATGGATGACCTTGTGGACCACACTCTCATACAACATGGATACCAACTTATCATATTGCTTATGGTTGTTTATTACAAATGGTGTGATATTATGTATGTGTGACGTGATGGAGTTGGTGAAGGGTTGTAAGAGTTTTGTGGTTGGTTCGACCCTCTCTACCGGATGTGGTATAGGTATGGAGCGTATGGGGTCGGCGCTAACACAATGGATGACCTTGTGGACCACACTCTTACATAAGGTGGACACCAACTCGTCATGTCGTTTTTTGTTGTTTGTTACATATGTGGTACACTTTATTTCTAATGGTCACAACTCAGATACTATACTTGAACATCTTCTCATGATATGTGGTTGTCTATTTGTTTTGGTAGCTCTTGAAACTGTCTATTGAGGCTTTAGAGGTTTCGAAATCTACTTGTTGGGGTCTGACCCAACCTTTTATTTTTCAGGACAAGGAAATCGGGAAGTGCCACCTGCTTGAGTCATAGTTAGCCTTGGAGGAATTTCTTTAGTGGTTTTCTTTCTTTCTTTAGGTAGTTATTTGGAGTTGTATCTCCTAAACACTTGGTGTTATTTATGTTTTATCTTGTCCGACATTTGTGTCTATGATTTAGAGACATCCTGTGAGTTTTGGGAAACTTGGTGAAGTTTCAGTAGTTGATTTATTGTTACTTTTTGAGCTTCATGTTCGATACTATTTGTCTCTTGGATGAGTATATCGTATATGTTTACTGCTCTGGGAAGAAATGCTTTAAGTTTAGGTTTTCATGGCGGCCGACGTGGAAATCTGGATTTGAGGTGTTACATTTATGTTGAACAACCTCTTGGTTTTATAAAGAATGGAAAAGAAGAGAAAGTATACAAGTTGAAGAAGGTTCTTTATGGGTTGAACCAGTCACCAAAAGATTTGCATCATCGAATTAATTGTTACTTTGAAAAAAATAGATTTAAAAAACGTCCATATGAGCACACTCTACATCTATGAGAGTTCACAAAATTTCATCATTGTAAGTCTTTATGTTGATGATTTAATCTTTACTGAAAATAGCTTGAAGATGTTAGATGATTTTAAATTGTCTATGATAAATGAGTTTGAGATGATAGACTTGAGGAAAATGCATCACTTTCTTGGTATAGAAGTTCATCAATCTGACAAAGAAATTTTTATTTCTCAAGAAAGGTATGCAAAAGAAATATTCAAAAAACTCAAGATGGAAGATGCAAATCCAGTTTCAAGTCTGTGTGTTACAGGTTTGAAGTTAAACAAAGATGGGGAAGGAAAAAATTGTTGATTTCACCATGTTGTGAAGTTTGGTTGGAAATTTTGATGTATTTGACTGCTACAAGACCCGATATTATGTTCGCGGTAAGTTTGGTTAGTATATTTATGGAAAAATCATATTCTACTCACTGGGAGGCAGCAAAAAGATTTTTACGATATGTAAAAGGTAGAATTGACTATGGCATTTTTTATGAAGTAAATATTTTCGTTACTCTTGTTGGCAATACAGACAGTGATTTGGCAGGAAGTTTGGATGATAACGAAAGTACTTCAGGTTATGTTTTTAGTTTTGGTAGCGGACCAATTTCATGGTGTTCAAAGAAACAACATGTTGTGTCTCTGACTACAACCGAATATGAATATATAGTTGCTGCTTTGGCAGGATGTCAAATTGTTTGGTTACGAGATCTTTTGGAAAGTCTAAAGCATGAACACGTTGCTCAACCAACATTATTTTGTGATAATAGGTCAACAATTTTTGTCACTAAGGATCCAATACTTCATGGAAGAACAAAGCATATTCGTATCGCCAACAACCCTTGGTTGGAGTGGTAAGAGGTATCTTCCACCTAGATATCAAGGGTTCGAGGCACACGCTGAACAATTCAAAAAAAAATATTCGTATCAAATATTATTTCTACGGGAGCTTGTAATGATAAAATTATTCAGGTCAAGTATTTAATGACGAATGATCAATTGGCAGATGTGTTCACAAAGCCTTTAAATGGAGAAGCTTTCAAGAGAAATATTGCAAGAATGGGAGTTACAAGAAAATTTGGTTTATGGGAGACATTGATATTAAGTCAAATTAGATTGGAATCAATTGGTTTTAGTTGAAGATAATGGTGGAAGATGAAATAAGAGAAGTTTTATGTTTTTATTATGCACTAAATTAAAATATTTGAGTCATAGTATTAATATATTAGTAGTTACTTATGTTATGGTATTTAGAAAGTCAAGATTCTTTTGCATTTACTTAGAAGTAATTTATAATTAATTTGGGCATCTATAAATACCCAAACTTGTAATTTGTTTCAAACAAGAAGTGAGAAAGAAAGTTAACAGATTAAAAAGTTTTAGCCATCTCCTTCTTCTCTTGTCCTTTGTTGTTTCCAACATTCCATTATTCGTTTGACAAGTTTTCAACGCTTCGATTATCTATTAGAGTAAGATTTTACCATTAGTTCATTATAAATGTTATTTTCAGTAACAGAGAGATTGAACCGAGAAAGAAATTAAGTGCATCGATCAAGCTTCATTGTAGTTTCTCACTCTTGAATAATAATTGTTACTTGTATCAAAATCAATCTCATTTTTTGTTTGACGAATTTGTTAGTCCATTTATAACATTACTTAGACAATCTTTAGTTTCACAAAATTAGTTCTCCCGTGATCGAATCAATCATATTCCTTTCCAAAAGTTCCGTATTTTTCATAACACATTATGAGCTATCATACTACTTTAATGTTCGTTCCTAATACGTTACTTTCCCATCACGTCATTTTTCTCATGCGCCATGTTGAGATAGGTGGAAGTATAAAAACGTTAATTCCACCAATTGGAACTCCAGTTTATTTATTTCGGAGTCAAAATCTCTCGCCCATTTCCTGATCATAGAGTGGATTAACAGTCAAAGTTTTGTACTTATGTTATACTCCCTCCGTCTCATATTAAGAGTCCCGCTTTGGAACTCCAACTTTTTTTCATATATTTTATTCTTCCATGTATACCCTTATTTATTGTTAAGATAAGTTAAAATTCAAGAGAGCCTCATTTTCACACCTCACCAAACATTTTAGTGTTTTTATTGCAAAAACAAATTCCAACAAATTATAATTGACTCAAGGCAAGGGCATTGTGGGAAAGTAGATGGATTTCATATGATAAAAAAGAAGTGGACTCTTAATATGAGACATCTGTAAAAGAAAAGTGAGACTCTTAATATGAGACGGAGGGAATATATAAGGGTTATTTCCCAAATGGCCCCCAACTTTGTGACCAGCTTCCTGCCTAGCCCCCTACTTTAGTAAATATTCCCATATGGCCCCTTTTCCGTTATCTTTAACTGTCCGTTACTCTCTCTCCTCCATCTCATTTTCTCTCTCTGCCAAGTCACCTATCACGCCACATCATCATCTTCTCCGGCGGGGTCGCCTTTCCGGCCGACGACCTTTAAATATTAAAAATTAAATTAAATTAAATTTTCTCTCTCCTCTCTCTCTCTAGAAATTTATTTTTTTTCCTCACCTCTCTCTAAACTCCGGCGAAGGAAAACCCTTCGTCGGAGTTCGAGTTTGTTCAAGAACAGATCAGTATGTTCTTGAACAGATCGATTTCCGGCGAAGGGAAACCCCTTCGCCGGAGTTTAGAGAGAGAGAGAGGAGAGAATAAAAAAAAAATTATAGAGAGAGAGAAAAAATTAAAAAAAATTTAAAGGTCGCCGACCGGAAATTTGGCCGGTCGGCGACCCTTGCCGGTGAAGACAATGATGTGACGTGTGAAATGATGTGGCAGAGAGAGAAAATGAAATGGAGGAGAGAGAGTAACGGAAAGTTAAAGATATCATAAAAAGGGGGTCATATGAGAATTATTGTTAAAGTAAAGTTGGGGGACATTTGAGAAATAACCCAGTATATAATTAGATAAAGGGGTTTGATTAAAATTTCGTACGAGCTCTCCTTTGTCAAAACAAAACTTCCCCATAAAAAGTCAATTATATTTCATCCTTATTAGACACTGATATGTGCCAAAGTAAGAGTATTTTTTTGATGGGGATTTTTGTTTGGCTAGACTACTATTGGGAAGAACGTTTTGATTGGTTTAAGAAAAAAGGGTAGACCCAATTGACCACGAGTTATAAAATCCTGGTCCTATTATTTATTAAACCCACCAAGATGTCCAAGACCAGCAGCCTTTTAAGAAATGATGCCCAAACAAACCATGGCCCATCTTTTAATTAAGTTCAAACGTTAAACATACTATCTCTAATTAAATCCATAATTCACCGCCGGTGTCACCCTTTCAACCACCAACTAAATTAAAGGTCAACTTCCATTAACTAACATAGTTGTAAAATACAATGGACTCGGACATTCTTTGACTTTACAAGGTCTTTTTTTTTTGCCGCGGCTTTGAGGAATAAAAAAATATCTCTGGGGAATAAAGACTTAGTCAACAAATATATATTTAGATGATATATTTTTCTTTTAATCCAAAAATAGATTTGATCAAACATTGTCCCCTAATCTTCATTTTCTCATAATCTCTAACCAAATTTTGTTCATCAAATTCATAAAACCAAACCTTCCACTGTATCTCTATCATAACTAAAAGCAAGAATTTCTAAACACATATTAATATTTTCATATTAGTCAAACTTTTATCACTCCTAACACAAAACCCTAAAAAACTCAAATCAAGAAAAGCCACCTATTCAAAGCTTTCAAAAGTCCATGCATTATGGCTTCTGAACTTTGCTTCTTCCCAGGAGTATAATCATTCTCAATACCAAAAGCTCTCCTAATTCGGCCACAGTTTGGCAAGCCAATCCATTAGGGTTTTAATGGTAAGATAATTAACAACAATATTAAGTTCAAATAGCATACCACCGTCAACCCTAACAAAAACAGCAACCCACTTCTTCCTTTCCTCTTCGTGGAAGTCTTTCTAGTATTTCTTACCGAATGAAATCACAAAAACCTAGATGAAAATTGATTCCCACAAACAGACATGTAAACCGAGTGGTTGAATTCATGGGAGTATCATTTTATCAATCTTCCTTATTGTTTCTTGTGGTGGTTGGTTGTGAGTCTATACAATCCCATCAATACCCACCAAGACTCTCTCTCTATGTTCTTTCTCTCTCTAAGAAAAATGAAGAATGATATGTAATAGTAGATTAGTATTCTTGTGGTACATATCTCTGGATTGTGTAATTACATTAACCCACTAAAACAACTAAAAAGATTTATTTATGTTTTGTGAAAGAGGAGATGAAGACTAAGGAGTAATGTTTGATCAAGTTAATTTTTGGACTAAAAAAAATTATGCTCTCGAAAATGTATAGGAAAATACGGATTCTCTAGAGAATTTATTCCCCGGAGATTATTCTTTATTCCCCAAAGCCGCGACCTTTTTTTTTGGAAGTTTTAAAAGGGTGCAAGTGTTAAAGAAGTCTCCTTCCCAACTCTTCTTCAGATTTGCCTCAAGGGAGGCACCTAAAGGGGTGGGAATCAGTCCGGGTCAAGTCGGTCGGGTCCATGTCATTCATCGGGTTGGGCCGGTCGGGCTTTGAAATTCTCTGTCCATTCGGACTTTCGGGTTTAATCGGGCGGGTTATTTAAAAAATCTTATTTGAACACACGTCCAAGTCCGTCAAACTTTTCGGATTTCTCGGGTATCGGGCGGTCGAGTATCTGGTGTTCACCAAAGTTTCAAAAAATCTAGTCGAAATGACCAAAATATTTCTATTTCGATAGTACCGAAATTTCTATCGAAACTAAAATTTAACTAAGTTTCTCTTAACAATGTTGTTTCAAGGGCACTCCGCATTTGGACAACAATATATGTATATAAGTCTATATTATACACTTCAAATACTTTAAAAATATATCTATATATATGTTATACATGCATACATAAATACATACAAGCAAGCATACCTATAATGTGCATAGATATTATCGTATAAATGGATGACATTATTAAGCGGGTTATGTCGGGTAAAGATTATCGGGCGGGACGCCGAGTAGCACTTCAAAATCCGTACCCGACCCGTTGATTTCATCGGCTCGTCGGACTAAACCCGCCTTCGAATTTCGAGTACCCGCGGGCTCTAACGGACTCGAGTACTCGTGTCGGGTTTCAGATTTGCGGACTTTTTTCCCAGCCCTAGGCACCATTAATCCTAATAAGGGTACCTATAAAACGTCTTTTTCTTTTAACATGGTAAGTCAAATTAGGTTGGTATTAATCTCGACTAGTCCACGAGATTCTAAAATGAAAATGATCTAATGCAACTTTTAGTTCAATAGTCTAAACTACTATGATTTTTTTATTATACTAAGGTAGGTTTTGATTCCCTTTATGAGTTTGAGGTTTATTTCAAATGTTAGACATATTTCTCTTACCGGTAGTAAACTGATTTTATCAAATTAAGAGTGAATAATTGTTTGGGCCCTCAACACTTGCTTGCCCAAGTGGTTGAAAGTGTTAACATAAACTCTAAAATTTTGGAGGTCCCAAGTTCGATTCCCAGAACGAGATGGATATCGTGTTTATCACATCTTCATAATGTATCAATGTCTTGTAATAGTTAGCTTAACTTACGTTAGGAAGTTTCTTCTTTCTTGTAACTACTAAAACCGTTGATAACATTCACCCACATTGCCATTACATTTTAGGGTTTTTAGTATAGGGAGAGCATTATCTAGTAAAGGTAGTGTATTAAAGAGGAAGAACAGTTTTTCTTTACATAGAGAGAAATATTTCTATATGTTTTTGTAAAACTCATGAAGTTATTGTCATAAAAAAACAGTATTTCTTAAGCTTTTTTAAATCATATCCAACCAAAACGAGAGTGATGTTCATTAAGGTTATTTTGTCTTTGCACTAAGGGTGTCACCGGTGGATATAGAAGGGGTTTTTGAGGAGAGAGATTGTCTCGGCTGATGTCAGTAGAAGAACATCTCATCTGCTCCTTTCTCCCCCAAATCTGAACCCTAAACCACTCAATCCCTCATCACAATCCACCAATTTAATCCATCCAATCTCACATGCAATTACTCCTTGTCAAATAACAAGCTCTAATCTCTGCATAACGGACTAATTTTAACTCCTGAACCTCACCAAACTGCCATCTTCCACTATAAACAAACCAGAGAATGTTTTGAGGAGAGAGAACATCTTCTCTTCATTTTACTACAAAAGAGACCTAATATCTCTTCTTCATAGTAGATCTTAATCTTTGAGGAACAACCAAAATATTTAGACAGATCTTGAGCTCTTCTCTACTCTCATCGGACTCAACATCACCATTTGAATGGGATTGGGGAGGATCAAATCGATGGAAGCCCCCAGCTAATAGTTAAGCATCTTCAACTGAGAACAAGAGGCAGGATTTGCCAAAGAAAAATCAATGATAAATCTCATCTTTCAGGGAAGCCTACTTTTATAATCCTCTCTCTGAACTTTTAGTTTATCTCTTAATTTGAATATTTGTTGAATGGTTTCTTCTTTACTGTTGGAACAATAGTCTTCAACCTAAGCCTAATTTCTCATCCTTAATTGGAATTTCTTGGATGGTTTTGTGCACTTTTTTGTTGATTTTGGTGATCTTTATATCTGTCAGTAATAGGACCCCCACATTCATGTCGATTTTTCTGCATCTCTGGGTTTTCAGACGTTCATCCTTAGAGGTCAAGCTTAAGTCTCAACATTTGTTGGTGGTTTACATCCCCCACCGGCTAACCGATGACAATACCTTAGATTCAAATTTCTTTACTATCTTAACTGAACATCACTGTAACCTTGGACCTTCTTCTTCCATCTTACAATACATCACCAAGAAAGGTTAACGAATGTGATCAATTCATGTTTATTTGGATCCATCGATTAACTCTATGGCTTATGAGCTCATATCGGCTATCTTACAAGAGATTCAACATTAGTATTAACTTACCTTTCGACCTAGGAAGACACTACGATTCGCATAGTTTTGTCCATCCTTGTAGTACACCTTTTGTTTCTCACTCATCAGCTCAATCTCTATCGAGTACTTTCGTGTTTGATTTTCAAACAGGTTTAACCACTTATCACAGTTCCTTAACATGCTCACTTTCACCCCTTTTTGCAATTCATTTGCGATCCTTTGTCGGATTAGCTGAGTATTTATACTCGGGCTATGACGGCGACCCCACTTACCAGGTGTCTGATCAGATTCTACTTTGTGGAACTCGAGCGGATATGGTCTCTGCATATGGAGAATACTGGCGGGATAACTCGGAATCAACATTTGGTTCCACCTTACAAACACCCTCGTTTCGTTCTGGAACTTTAGGTGTCTGTTTAATCCATCTACCATGTTACAGGACGACAGGTACTAGTTCCATCTTTCAATCAATCGGAAGGACTCTCAAGACCAATTTTCAGATCATCCTCTTGAAGAGCTGTCAGGTTATAAACTACAGAATGAAGGAAGCTCCACTAGTCGAAGCTATAATGCGCAATTCCTCAATTCTGGCATTTTGTCGTTTTACTTTGTTTACTGTTATGTTTGTATTTTAATTTGGATATTGTAATAGACTGTTAAGTTAATGTATTTGCTTTCAACAAAAAAAAAACAAAACGAGGTGGATAACTCTTAACCTTAAATCCAATCTAACAGTAGGATATGAGTGGCGCTCGGTCATCAATTTAGCTTCTTTGCTAATTCATCTTGCCATCATTTTTATTAATAGTATTTTGAAGACGCAGGAATGAATTCTTTTAAGAGACTCATACTTGCCATCATCTTCAAATTTCAAAGTGTCACATTTGGTTTAAACAATTTGTTCATGTTTCATTCACAAGATATTGAAGCATTATTACTTGTAACTAAGCCATTAACGATAATAATATCACATATTTTGTAGTGTTTGTCATGTTAATGATGGTGTCGGTGATAGTGATTGATATTAAAAGTCCGAATTGTTTATGTTGGAGAATACTACAATGACGTATTAAATTTATTGTTACCTTTTGTTAAATTTGTGCTCAAATAACTCAAAACCAATTGACAATGAGTGGGAGAGGACATATACTTTGTATTCTTGGTTGCTAGTTACCCATTCTGCCATGTGAGACTATTCTCACACGCCCCCACACGTGTGGCATTCTTTGAGCCTAACCCATGTGGGACTATTCTCACACGCCCCCTCACGTGTCGCGTTCTTTGAGTCTAACACGTGATTTTTTTTTCTTTACGGGTGACGTGGAGCACGTGTGGCTTTTAAGCCTATCACGTGTGGGCCTAGCTCTGATACCATGTTAAATTTGTGGTCATCTAACTCAAAACTAATTGACAATGAGTGGAGAGGACCTATACTTTATATTCTTGGTTGCTAGTTACTCATTCTCCCACGTGGGACTATTCTCACACATTTTTTTTTATCAAGTCTTTATACTAAGAATTACTTACTAAATAATTCCTATAAGGTTCTCCTCAAAACCAATCTGGTATAGGAAGCTAATGCCCGTCTTGTACCAAATACCATTTTTATTTGGAGTTTAAAATTTGATCACATTGAATGAGTTAGGCCCAGCCAATAATTTCTATCTTAGACTATTAAAGTGATGACGTTATACTTTGGTTTTTATACATTGGCTGTGAAAGGGGCAACGGGTAAATTAAAAAGGGCGGGAGAAGCCTTATCCCTCAACCAAATTATTGGGGTGAGAGAAGCCCAAGACCACCCAACATATCTGTATGCAGAGAGCAAACGTCGAGTCATAAATTACTTCTATTTTAATTGTAAAAAGAAAGGTTATTTCTCAAATGACCCCCAACTTTGTGACCAGCTTCCTGCCTGACCTCCTAGATTAGCAAGAATACCCATGTGACCCCCTTTTTCCGTTATCTATAACTGTCCGTTACTCTCACTCCTCCACCTCATTTCCTCTCTCTGCCAAGTCACCTAAACCGCCACATCATCTTCTTCTCCGGCAGGGGTCACCGGCGGCCAAGTTTCATACTGGCGACCTTCAAACATAAACAAAAAAATAATAATAATAATTTTTTTTCTCTCTTTCTCTAAATTTTTTTTTTCTTTCCTCTCTCTCTCTCTAGAACAGATCTAGAGAGAGGAGAACAGACCAGATCTGTTCGTGAAACCTCTCTCTCTAGATTTGTTCGAGAGAGAGAGGAAAGAAAAAAATTTAGAGAGAGAGGAGAGAGAAAAGTAAATTTTAATTCTTTTTTATGTTTAAAGGTCGCCCGCCGAAAATTTGGTCGGCCGACAACCCCTGTCGGAGAAGATGATGATGTGGCGTTTTAGGTGACTTGGCAGAGAGAGGAACCTGCCGGAAATTTGGCTAGCCGGCGACCCCAGCCGGAGAAGATGATGATGTGGTGTTTTAGGTGACTTGGCAGAGAGAGGAAATGAGGTGGAGGAGTGAGAGTAACGGACAATTAAAGATAACGGAAAAAGGGGGCCATATGGCTAATCTAAGGGGCCAGGCAGGAAGCTGGTCACAAAGTTGGGGGCCATTTGGAAAATAACCCTAAAAAGAATTAGAATAAGGTCTACAACCAGTTAAATGTATATTACCGAATGGAGTAGAGAAATTATGATTTATTCAACATCTTGTTGGGAGAACAATTTATGCATGTGAATAAATGTATTGTTATATTGAAATCTGAAGAAGGTAACTGGTAGGAAATCTTTCACCATATGTACATCCCTCCTGCCATTGCATGGACCATTTCGTTAGAGCGGAACAATAGAATAATGAAGAAAAGTAATGATGAAGAGACTTCCATGAAGATATAATCACATAAGTGAAAAGTTTGATGCATCATTGGCCATTTGG
Source organism: Eschscholzia californica subsp. californica (assembly GCA_002897215.1). Taxonomy (NCBI): domain Eukaryota; kingdom Viridiplantae; phylum Streptophyta; class Magnoliopsida; order Ranunculales; family Papaveraceae; genus Eschscholzia; species Eschscholzia californica. The sequence goes on along the minus strand of BEHA01001239.1, from coordinate 929,077 downwards.
GCTTGTAATCAAGAATGGGATAGTATTACTCCTTTTAGCCTGCATATTAGGAATTGAGATGTCTTGAACAGGGCTTTAAGCCTCATATATGCCCTTAGCTTGCTCTTGTTTGGTGCTTTGGCTGGTTAACCATCTTGGTTTCCACCATGTTTGTGTTTTTAATCTTCTTATCAATAAATCTCTTACCTTTTCTATAAAAATGCATTGATGTAGTGATACTAAGAAAGAAATTTCCTCTTTTTTAGTTTGTATTATCTTTTAGATCTATAATAAGAAAATTCTGAAATAGACGGAGAGGAAGAGACGAGGAAGATGAAGACTCCATTAACAACAATCCCATCGTTGGGTGGTTTCATCATGTTGGGAAAAACGGGCACTTAGGCGCAGCGGAAACAAGAGTTTTTCCCCTTTGTGTTAGTTACGAGGATAATATAGAAGAATATGTGGGAGCAATAAACAAAGAACTGAAAGTAAATAAGACAACGATTTTTAACGTGGAAAACCTCCTCAACGTGAGAAGTAAAAACCACGGGACTCGTAGTCCAACCAAATCAACTATGATAGCAAAGTAGTTACAGACTACGTCCAACCGAGACTCAGACCCTTCCCAAAAGAATCAATCTCAAACACGAAGAAACACGGAGAAACCCTCACAAGAAAGAACAAAACAGTCCAGAAATCTGCAGCCCAAAACGACCCTAAATTCACTAGGATTCCGGCGACCAATCAACGATCCCTCCGTACAAATACTAGATGAATATGTCAAGAACAGTTCTGCCAAATTTCAGCTCAATCGGAGAAGAACTCACCGTCGGATTTTCCGAACAACGAAGACTGCGCGTGCTGAAAAAGTTCTGCCCCGCTCTTCTCGGCAACCTCCTTCTCTCCCTTCTTCTCTTGTGCGTTTCTAATTGTGTTGCCCCCTTTGGTGCTCCTCACACACATCTAAATTAGGTTAAGGTAGTATTTATAGACTCCCCCTTAATCCTAATTCCACCGTCATAAGTAACCGACCCAAAGAAACTCGACTCGGGCCCGGGTTTGGTTTCCTAATCCAAACCCAACTAGGTTTCCCCACTAGGAGGAAAACCCAACACATCACAACATAAAGACGGTTTTGATGAAGATTCAAAGACGGTTTTGATGAGACTTTCTCACTCTAAAAACGGATTCAAAGACGGTTTTGAAGGTTTCATAGTCGATCTATACATGGTTGTGATTCGTGGAGATGAGAAGATGGACTTCGGATATGGTTCGTACATGAACAACAACAAAGATCTGGGTTAAAAGAATAAAATCAAACGACGGGAATTGACTAAGTAATCTCTTCATCGGATTGGTATTAATACTAGTATCATCATATTACTGCTTCTAGTTTCAATTTTATTTGTATAATAGTTATATATTGTCGACCTTTAGGGTCTTTAATTCTCGATCTTCAGGATCTCTTTTTGTCGACTTTTAGGGTCTTTTTTTAGTCTGTGTCGTGTCAATTCCTTTCCCTTCATGAGGCACTTCACATTCGAAAGTTCTATGAACTTATCTTATGTAACTCTCATGAAATTCTTAGAGGAATAGCAATTATCTACCATGTAACTTTGTGATTGTTATCACTTATGAATGAAAGTATGGTTTTGATAAAAAAAGAAAGTCAAATTAAAGAGGGAAAGCTTTGTAAATTATGTTTGAAATATAATTGCAACATTTTCTTTGTGGACATGATTTCATGCCCATGGTGTATCTAATATTGTACTTTTCATCCAATCATTTACACAAAAGTAATAAGAAAAAGAAACTGTATATTTTTTCTCAACTCAATTAACAAGTAGAGGTTATGAAGGAAGCAAATTAAGATGGATATGAAGAGAGCAAATTAAGAGGAATGCAGTTTGAACTTTTCCAAACCCTAGAATGCAACCTAAGGATCTCTTGAGCCTTATCAATAGTTTTTGTTGTAGAATTCACTTGAAGAACCAAACATAACTTTGATACTACACCAACTTGCAACATCTCTTGAAGAATACTAGATGTTGCTGAAAACTTCGCAAGCGAGTACAGAATTTTCACCGCCTTTTCAGTTGCTACATGTGAAACCCTAAGAATCTTCTTCGAAACAATGGCTATTCCAGCGCCGTGTGTAATCAACTCGGCTCGTCCTTCTGCACACCCACATAATTGTTCTAACACCATTAGTATCATCTCGGAAGCTCTCTTTTCGGTTGTATCAAGAAGAAGTTCTATCAAAGTTGATACTGCTCCAGCTTCGACTGCTTTAATCCTATTTCTTCCCCATCTACATGTCTCAACAAAGATTTGGATTCCGGCTTTTGAAGCTTGGTTTGAGATACGATCACGTAATACCCGAACAATTTCAACGAACAATTCGGATTTTAAACTGATTAAACGACTTGGATCAGCTACTTCTAACATGGGTTTCAATAATAATGCAGCATAAACCCTAGATTGATCATGTCCATGACACAATACTTGTATCAAAACCTCAAGAAAATTCCTGTTTTTTTCAAGTAAAGTTTTTAAACTTGTATGTGAAAGTTGAAGATAATAAAGAATACTTAGGGCTTCATCACCAACCCTAGTAAACTGATCAACTACTAATTCACTAGTACTTGTTCTATTCTCAATACTATTACTCACAATTGAAGCCAAGAACTCAACTGCACCAGAAGACTCCATACATCTTCTATTCCGATCACTCTCCGAAGCGATTGACCTTAAACTTCGAAGCGATATCATCTGAGATTGAATTGTTTTAGTGTTCTTAAGAAGCTTCAATATTTGAGCCTTATCGACGGGTGGTTTCGGTGTGGGTATTCGTTCGATAGCGTTAAGAGTACACCAAGCTTGAATCAAACGTCGAAGGGTATGATTTGGTGTTAGATCTGTTTCTAACAAGACTTGTTTAGTGACTGGACATGTATTGTTCTTAACATTAAAGAACCATTTTTCTATGTTTTCACGATCATATGTGATTCCTGTTGACACTGTAACTGGATCTCTCATGATTTCTAATGAGATTGGACAGAGAAAGTATGGAGGAATATCAATCTCATTCTCCATTTAGACTATAATTAGGGTTTGGGTAGACTTAAAACTTGGGTATATATCAGGATTTTGAGTTCACAAAACTGACACACACAATTGAAGAGAGAAGTAGATGTGGGTATTTGATAGAAATTGAAGAAGAGGAGAAAGAGTTGATGTTCTTGGGAGTTGAATTAGATCTGTTTTGAGTAAATGTGAGAGAAGAGAAGCTCTTACTTTTATATGTATTGAAGTTAGAAAGAGAAAGAGAGAGGTAAGAGAGTAAAAGTCATCACACGGATTCTAAGAGAGGCCTAGAAGAGAGAGGAGAGAGGAGAGAGGAGAGAGAGAGAGAACAATGTATGACTTTCCTCCTACCTTTCAATCCTGCTCATTTTTCATTATTTTTGTGAGAGAACCCAAAGTAGAAATAATCAAAAGTGACAACTTTACTTAACACTTCCACTACTTGCCCTACTTGTCTGCCTCTGTTCTGATCTCTATGCCCATTCTCACCTTTGACTTTCTCTCTCTAAAACTTAACTCCATCTTCCAATGCCATGCTACCAGCTCATCTCCATGCATTTCTAGGTCACACACTTCAATTGTTAAATACATAGACTATCCTATTAGTTAGGCCTTTGATATTCAAAAAAAAAAAAATACTTAGTAGTTAGGCCTTTGATGCATCGGTTGGCTCATTCAATATCATAAGGTCATTTGACCACAATTTTATGAACATGGGCAGAATGGAAACTTATCAAAACCAATCGATATAGAATTTTCTCATAGATGAATTTGAAATTCTTATATATAACAATTTTGTATTGTATAATAGTGTAATTGTTTTTAACAAAAAGTAAGATTCATGCAATCCTAGTTCTTAGCCATTGGATTCTCTTTACAAAGCTTTCCTCATATACATTGTTGACTTATCGATTGTTGGACCAACGTACATCGAGAACCAATCAGATCTGACGGAAATTATTTACATAATATTGCATAATGCATTAGTAGTTCAAAATTATTAGATCGAGAAATTTTTTTACTGAATAATATCGAATCTCAAGACCTATTTCAAAACAATAATGTGATAAAATAGTGTATTAGATAATAATACATATTCAATGCACGAATTTTCTCGTTGTATATTATAATAGGAAGTCCACCCTATGAGAACAGTGTTTGTAATTTCCAAATTTTATTGATTATTTTATAAAGTTGTTTGGCTGGTTGCGAGGAAAAAACCGATTTCTTTTTTTTTGTATTACCTAACAGTATAACATTATAAAATTCTCTTTGTTTTAGCTTCAAATATTTGTGAAAGAAAAACATTGATTGATAATCAATACATTACCGGGAATATAATTTAAAAAAAATCGATCTGTTGAAGGTGGTGCTTACTAAATAGTTTAAATAACAGGTTGGAAGTCCAGAAAAAACCAATCATATATCGCTTGGATTACTAGCTTGCATTGCCTACTATTTTCGAAAAAAATCATAACTAATTTAAGGGATATTTGTTATTTTATAAGTATCTAACAGAAATGTTCTTTGGTGCCAAAATTTAGAGTTGACCATAGACCAAGAGCTGATGTTGTCCTATGCCATTGGCCGACCCAGTTGGAGAAAAATTGCAGAACCACCACATCAGCCTTTGACTTGTGATCGACCCAAATTTCAAGCCAATTAGCATTTATCATTATCAAATTTATATTGATAACTAAAATATTTGGCCAATTTATCATTTTTGTATCATGAATTAGCATTGAGATAGTCCCATATAATGGGTCAAGATCTAATAGAGTTGTATCTAGTTTGACTTACTAATAGGAAAATGACTGAATTGGACTGAGATGGATTTAAGCTGAAGTGGAGGACCATTACAAAAATAGAAAAGGATAGTGGCATACTGGGGAATGATCATGTCTATTTATGTCGGCTAGGGGACGGTGCTTACTACGTCAAAAGTTGTGTGCCTTTTACAAGGTGATAAAGCGTGGGATTAGGAACAATTGACCTTGCTAATTCCAAAATAGTCCTAAT
>BEHA01001239.1:890819-922796 GCA_002897215.1 Eschscholzia californica subsp. californica | reverse complement strand
GCATTATTTTTTCAAATTCGTAGATATGAAATAATAACACGATACATCAAAGGGTTAGAATTTAAAGATAATAAATAAATGTCTTAATAAAAATTTATCTAAAATAAAATTTTGTTCGTAAACCTAAATATAAATTTATCTAAAATTAAATTTTGTTCACAAACATAAATACTCCCTCCGTCTCAAATTAAGAGACCCAGTTTCCCTTTTGGTTTGTCTCAAAATAAGAGACTCATTTCCCTTTTTATCATATAAAATTCATTAAATTTCCAACATTATCCTTTATCTCTATATTACAAGTTTGTGCTCAAATATATATTGACCAACAACTAAATAGGTAACTAAATCAAAATTACTTAACTAAGAATACTTACTTAATTTTTTTTTACTACGAATATTTTGTTCTTGATTTGAAACTTTATTCTTGGAACCAAAGTTAGAGGGATTCAAGTGGAGATTGGGCATCGATAACTAAAGAGATTTAGAAAGTATGGACTTGGATTTCTAGTTTGGTAAACAAAAAATTACTCTAGCTAAAGGGTACACTGTGTATGAAGATGAAAGTCATGACATATATAGAGCTCAAATTTTTGTATTCTTTGTCTAAATCAAGTTTTGGAGGCATACTTTTTGATTGATTAAATCTAATTTTACTCTCAAAAACATAATTTAAGTTTCAACCAAATTTTACCTCCAAAAATTTAAATTTAAGTTGGATCTAAATTTGTGTCAATGGAGGAATTCTATAGAAGTCTATTTGTATTTGCTTGATTATTGGTAACAATCTAACTTGGAAGAAAAAATACCATCCAATTTAAAAGAAAAATACCATCTAATATTAGGAACAATTTATATTGTTACCCAAAATAATTTGACCATTAAATTGAAATCCAATTTTCCTCCACCTATTTTCGGTAAAGAAATTCATTTTAGATTTAGTCTAAAAAAAGAATCACACAAATCTGAACATTAAATGAGGGTATAAGTGGAAGAAAAAATACGTGAAAATTTTGAAGGATTTTAGGTCTGGGTCTCTTAATTTGAGACGGAGGGAGTAGTATTTATTAATACCAGATGCTACAAAAATAAAATTGGTAAATCAATATTTTGTTATGGATATATTTGTCAATAAATATTAATATATGTGATTCCGGGAGAATGGGAATCACAAACCCACCTCCCCCCTGGGTTTGCTATTACCCCTTTTTGTGGGAATCACATTCCCGGGCCCACACCATTCCCGCAAGCCAAACAATGATCTGGAATGTGATTCCCGGGAATCACATTCCATTCTCACGCCATTCCCGCGAGCCAAACATGACCTAAAAGTCTAGGAGGGTTTCCTCGATGGTTACGTGGTCGGTCGACTGACAACAGGATATTCGTGGTCGATGTTTGTGGCCCACCGACCACTAAATCCTGGATCGAGGTTTAGAAAATGGTCGGGAGGGTTGCAAGTGAAATCATCAATGCATGGATTCCGACGAAGGAAATCTTTCCTCTCGTGGAACAGTGATAGCGATGGAGAGGAAAACAACAAGGAAAAAAAAGTATTGCTTGTAGAAGAAAGGAAGAAGATCTGCATTTTGTCAAAGGGTCGCTGTGGATGGAAATCACAGTCGGCCTACAATGACATTATGTTGGTGACTCTTACATGCGTGAAAGAAGAAAAGGTGGTAGAATATGTCGCGATAGGGGTGGGAATCGGGTCGGGGAGACCGCAGACTTTCCCCCTCATCGGGTCGAGGCGGTCGGGCTCTATAATGTTTGTCAATTAAGACTAGCTGGAAAACTCGAGCGAGTTATTTTTAAAATTGTAGTGTCCAAAACTCGTCAAAGCTTCGATTTTATTGGGTAGTAGGGTCTCAAGTTTTCACTATTCAAGAAGAGGACATTTTTGCGTTCTACTTGAGAGACGTCCAAATGTTGTATTTAATATATATATATATATTATAATAAAATAGGTCAGGTCAACAGTTGGTAGCCCAAGCGGTTCCAAGGTGTTGACATAAACTCCAGAAATTCCTGAGGTCCCAGGTTCGAATCCCAGAGAAGGTAGAATCTTTGGTTATTTGAATTGGGGTTATTAGGGTGTAAATAATGTTGTTGGTCTTTAGGCCATGTCTTGTTGGGCTATAGGCCCGGCTCTGTTAGTGTTTGAGTGGGCGGTTATCGAGCTTATTACATCTATGATGTATCAAGTGCCAAATGTAACGACATACGTAGATCGTAGTCGACTTCCAAAAATAAAAAATAAAAATAAAAAAAAATAGTTCAGTCGGTGGTTATCCAGGAGATAAGTCTGGTCATCCATTTTATTGGGAGTTTGATATAGATTACATCTGACGAGTTTAATATAAAATCTTGTTTTTTAATTGTACTAAAAATAAAGGTATAGTAGTGTCAACAATTAAATTAGTTAAAATATCTCTCAACACTTCTCTCTTTCTTTCTTACCCTCTCTCATTTTTCACCCTCTTCCGTAATTCTAAATAACTTCTTACTCTCCCTTTTCAAAAAAAAAAAAAAGACTTCTTACTCTCCCTTTTAAATCTTGATGCATATTATCTTTCTTATTCTTCTTTCCCAGAATGTTTTTAACCATCATCATCTTTATCTTCTTTCCTTAGATAAAATGTGATCTATAGGCGTAGCCAAGAAGGATCTGCCGCATCCTACGACCATATATATGCACCTAATATATATGGTCTAGTAGTGTTGCTATGATTATAAATTTTAACTTAGTACACAACCATTCAATAATATCAAAGCACATTTGAAATGTAAGGGTTTTTTTAATTTTTTAATTTATTATCACACATCTATTTCACCGGGCCACCAGTATACACCAATCACATCCAAGGTTCACTTCCTTTTAGTAGTGTAAATATTCTCAAATGACCTCCTAGTTTATGACCAGTTTGTCACGTAGCCCCCTAATTTATCGAAAATATCCAAATGATTTCCTTTTTGTCATTACAGTCCATTGACTATTAAGATCCGATTTTCTATTCTTTGTCATTGTTTTAAATCTTTCACATCAACTTTCTTTCTCTCTCTAAAAACTCACTCTCTCATCATCTCGGGTTCTTGCAACTCAGAAGATCCAAATTTGGACAAAATAAAACTATTTTTAGATTAAGAAAACATAAATATAATTATAGGTATTGAACATAAAATAAGAAGAAGAAAAATGAAAAAGTGAAAAATTAGGGTATATTTCAAAACGGAGTTGAGCTTACAATTATAAAGTTTAGTTATTGTGAGCATCAATTAGATAAATAAACACTCCAACAGATCGATTAGATCTCTTTCTCTAATGGAATGTTTATTTCTCTAAATTGGAAGGAAAATGAAAGGCCGAGCTAGAGAGAGAAAAAAACAAATCGGGAACATATCAGTCAATTTATCTTTGAACAGATCATCACTCACCACTCCCATCACCATCATCAGAAGTGAAAGATAATAGAATTAGACCAGTCGATTTCTCTTCAAACAGATCAGCGTCCACCACCGCCATCACCATCATCAAGAGTATAAGAGGAATAAAGGGTTTCAAGAAATCGAGGTGTTTCAGATCAGTCGATTTTTGGCAAAGTAAAATCCTCTACTCCGATTTTGATTCCAAACCCTGCCTTTTCTTTAAAGTACGAGAAATCCTAATTAGGGATTCCTCCAATTTCGTTAAATTGCAGTTAGACATAGATCAGATTTAGAGCATTCCCAATGGTTGACACAAAAAAATCACTAAAAAGGAATCTTCACCAAATTATTTGTTGTTTTCAAATTCTTGAACCCTAAGACAGAACACCAAAACTCCCACCAAATCACTATTCATCACAACAAATTTCATTTTTTTTTTCATTTTTAACACTCATTTTTTTTAAAACAGATTAAACTAATTGAACTTACAAGACTTAGATGGTATGTCTCTGAAAATCCGAAGTACACAAAATCGATAATGGTGGAGATGATAACCATAATACTTCGATTATGTGTTATTAAGGGTATAAATAAAAATATTTAAGGTAGTTTTTTTTCGAATATTTTAGTGAAATGTTCAATTTTATTATAATTTAATTAAGCAATTAAATTTTTACGGGACCAAACGCACAAAAAGAAGACACTAAAAAGGTTAAAATGTAGAAAACAAAACAAAAAAGGGGTAAAACTAAATAAAATAAAATAAAAGAAGGATCAACAAAAAATTAAAATACCCATGGCCCACCATCCCACCATTTTGGTGGGCAAGGGCGGACCTACATGGGGACTAACCCTGACTGCAGCCAGGGTTAGCTTTCGAATATCTATATTAGGAGGTAGTGGTGTGTATGAAACAGACATGGTTACTTCTCAAATAACTATATTAGAAGGCAATATTTGACGAAGAAAGTATTGTGGCGAAGTTGGTATTGGTCTTGGTCTTGGATGTGTGTGTATTAGGTCATGAGTTCAAATCTCTCTATCCCATTATTTTGCTCCCTATTTTTCTTTTACTTTTTTCATTTTTTTTTCCAAATTTTTCATTTACAGGCTAGCCAGGGCTAGGTATGGATCCTGGCTCCGCCCTTGTTGGTGGGAGTGAACAGTGACCGACCATATTTGGTCGGTCACTGTTCACTGCACGAGAGATCTTTGGTGATCTTTCGTGCCGTTGGGTGGGGGAGGCACTGGAGATCACCAAAATTTGGTGATCTCTAGTGTCGTAGGGGATGCTCTTATAACGTTTATTGCAGTTGGGTATTTTTGATAATGACAGGTTTGGTTTCTCCGATTCAGAGAAATCCTGATTCCTAATCTTGTTTTCTTCCTGTTCTTTTGGTTTCTTGCGGTTGTGTTCGTTAATGGAAGGTGTTGGTTTCTTGTGGCTGGGTAGATTCATAGGGTTTTCAGTTCAGATTTATAGTGTTTTTATTTCAGATTTTGCTCAATTTACTAATGCAGCTAAGGGGCTAGAGATAAAGGTTCCTGGTTCGTTAATGGCAGGTGCTAGGGCTTTCCAAAGTGCCATTCCCGAAAAATTTTTGAGGGAGAAAGAGAAAGTATGCTTCAGGTGTTTATAAATTCTAGCAGACTCGAGTGTCTAAAACGAGATTCTCAACCTTATGAACAGATAAATTTGTTTTTTGCTATCTAAAAATTTTGGATGCCCTAAGAAGTTTTCAAGGTACCCCCACTGGGCGGTCTCAACAGTCAACCATATATAGTTGGGGTTTCAAAACAAAACACAGTATACAGTTGGAAAATGGATGGATGAGGTACGAATAACGTGGAGAAAGGCCTGGTCATGGACTCATGGTAAGGCGTGGACACCGTGGATATAAATCCCAACTTCCCCCTAGAATATCCACACACACATGACACAAGTAGCAACTTTTACTAGCACGTGCACTATTTAAAAACTTGACCCCATAAACTAGTTATTGACACATTGTGAGCCACACAAACCAGTTATTAGTCAATCACTAATTAAATTACGGATCAAATCTCATCCAAAAAGTCCAACTAAATCGGTTTTGTGGGTTGGGTACTTGGGTGGGTGAAAGTCAAATCACAATCAAATCTTCCAAAAACTCCAACTAAATCGGTTGTGTGGGTTAGGTTTTTTTTTGATGAAAGTTAGGTTGGGTGAAACCGTGAAAGTGTTTTCCACATTTTGTATAAATATGGTGAAATTAACATTCTACCTGGATAAGACAAATAATGACAAACAATTGCGACAAACAATTAGTTGTGTATTTATTTTAAAAATTTGAAAGCCACAGGTGTAATTTACACTAAAAGTTATACTCTTAAGTAAAATAAATGTAAGAATGAAATTTTATGTCTCTAAGATAATCTTAAAGGTGTTTACGTTGATTTTAAGACTCCAAATGTCTATTCAATTCCCGCATTTGTTAGTGACGTATGCATGCCTGCTGATTGTAATGACTTTCAAGTCAATGTCAAAACTCTTGTAAACTTTATCTAGGTAACTGCAGTTTAAAAGAACTTCATTAACTTTTTTACAAAATAAATATTTGCCCTATTAAATTTTGGCTGATTTTTTTTTTTTTGTTAAATGTGGTCTAATTTTTTTTTTGTTGAAACATTGCATTAATTAAACTTTTAACGTACGATTACAATATAAAGAAATTAACATATAAGGTACATTCTTCCAAGTCTTTGAACTATTCTTCCTTCTCGCCCATTTCGCCAATTTGTCCGCCTGGACATTTAACTTCCTGTTAGAGTAGTTGAAACTGACACTTCCTAGCTTCCGTTGAATGTCTTTAATCCTTCGAATGTGGATATTGGTCTGCCACTGCACTTGATGATTACTGTCTTTTAAATGCGCTATAAGATTACTGTTGTCACTTTCGATGATTACCGAATTGTGGTTGTTTGTTTCTGCCCACTTGAGGCCATGAAGGATTGCTAAAGCTTCACTTTCTTCACTTGATCTCGCTCTGGAAGTCGTAGCCTTAGCCTCTTGAAAGGTGGTCTCCGAGTCATGAGCTATCATACTGATACCGATGATTAAATCTACTGATTTATATGAAGCGTCTACATTGATCTTAATAAACGGGGGCTTGGGAGGGAGCCAAATTTCTAGCTTAGTGTTCGTTTTAGTTTTGGTCGTTTCTTCTTTTTGCGGTGTCCAATTAATCATATTGATGATTGTTTTAATCTCTGTAATCTCGTATTGGAAACAGTTGTCACATCTCATTTTCCAAATGTTCCATAAAATGGTAGCAAAGTGTATTTTATTACCTGTCGAGCTAAGTTGTGTTGGATCTTGCCACGAGAAGATCCATTCCCCTATTGATTGAATATTTTCGGATATTATATTGAATTTGAACCAAATATTTTTTGCTCTGGGGCAATGTAATAACGCGTGTTCTATGGTTTCCAATTCATCGCAATTGGGACACTTAGTATTCTGGTCTAAGAAGTTACCTATTCTTGCTCTTACTGGAAGCGCCTTGGAACAGATTTTCCACATAAAAAGTTGGATTCTAGGTATAATCGGCATTGACCAAATGAAGTTCCAATTCGGTGTGTTGGAGGGTATGCTTGTACTCCTGTTATTCAAGTGGTTGTACATTGATTTCACAGTATATTTTCCAGATTCTGTAAGGGACCATTTTAACGAATCATCTCCTTCCTCATCTATAACGATTGCTCTGATTAGATTGGATGTGTCATGGTCAAAGGTTTCTTGCAATATGTTTTCGTTCCACGAATTATTCGATATTAGCTGTGAAACCTTAGTAAGGTTCGAATTCTGAGAGTTCGGTATGGGAGCGTTTATGTTGGGGATCCAGTTGTCGTTCCAAATGTTGATCATATTCCCCTTGTGAACTTCCCATGCGGAAAGTTTGTTAATTAGGTCGAGATGTTTTCTAATATTTTTCCATATCCATGAATGGTGTTGTTTTGCTGGGCCGGGGTATTCAGCTTTAGGGTAGTATTTTGCTTTAAGTAATTGTACCAGGCCGTTGTAGGTTCAGTCCTTAGCTTCCAAGCTAACTTACTGAGGAGAGCTATGTTATTTAGATCAGGCTTATGGAGGCCCAACCCTCCCAACCTTTTGGGGAGACAAGTGTCGGACCAAGCTTTAGTGCATATACCTTTCGACTTACCCCACCAGAAAGACTTTTGAAGAGTCCTTATGCGGTTGCTTACACCTTTAGAAATGGCGAAGCATTGCATCTGATATCGGGGTACGGCTGCCGCTATAGCTTCGATGACTACCGTGCGGCCTGCCTGCGAGAGAAACGAGTGGTTCCACTTAGAAAGTTTTTGGTTAATTTGTTCGACTAGCTCGTTAAAATTTTTTGTCTTATTGTCACCAATGAATAGTTGTGCTCCGAGGTACTTCTCCGAAGTGGAGGCGTATTTTACTTTAAGGGATCTCCTGATAATTCTCTTGAATTTAGGGTGTGAGTTTTTCGAGTAAAATATATTGGATTTGGAGTAGTTTATCATTTGACCCGACGTTGCACTGAATATTTCAAGGATATGTTTGAGGTTATGCGTGTTTTCAATCGAGTTACGGCCAAATATGATACAGTCATCAGCGAAGAGCAAGTGAGTAATTTCCAGATTGGGATTGTTCGTTGGAAAGCCTTTAAATTTGCCAAGACCTATGGAAGTGGTAAGGAGGCGGCTAAGCCCTTCCATGACCAGAGTGAATAGAAAAGGGGAGAGGGGGTCTCCCTGTCTTATGCCTCTGGTCGGGTGAATGATCTCACCTGGGCGCCCGTTCACCAAAACCGCCATAGACGAGGTCGAGATGCAATTTAATATCATTTTGAGCCATTGTTCAGAGTATCCCAGCTTTCTCATAATATCTATAATGAAATTCCACTCAATCCTGTCAAACGCTTTTGACATATCGATTTTGAGTCCAAAGTAACCCTTAGCTCCTTTTAATTTTTTGTAAGAGTGGATTATTTCTTGCCCAATAATAATATTATCAGTAATATTTCTGCCAGGCACAAAAGCTGCTTGAAAAGGAGAGATGATGTTATATAGTGTGGAATTGAGTCTATTCGCTAAAATTTTTGTAATGATTTTGTAAGTAGTGTTTAAAAGGCTAATCGGCCTGTAGTCTGCTACTGTTTGGGGAGACGAGGTTTTCGGAATGAGGCAAATGAAAGTGTGATTCGTCTCAACCGGGAGAGTAGCATTTATGAAGAAACTATGGACCAAGTCATAAATATCTTTACTTACCGTGTCCCAGTTGGCTTGAAAGAAGAAGGGAGGGAAGCCATCCGGCCCCGGGGCCGCATCTTTTTTTAACCAATGAATGGCTCTATCTATCTCATCCCTATTTGGGACGCTCGTAAGCATCGAGTTTTGAGCTGTGGTAATAGTAGGATGGAATAAATTAAGAATGTTTGGGTTAGGTTCGGGATTAGATGTAGTACTAATGTTAAGTAAATGTTTGGAGAAAGTACTCTGTATATCTGTTAATGTTTCGTGCCACGTATCATTGTTGTCTTTGATTGCTAGAATTCTATTGGTTCTGCTTCTTTGAATTGCCTGAGAGTGGAAATATTTGGTATTCTTGTCTCCCAGCGATAAAAAATTATTTCGTGATTTTTCCTTCCACATTCCTTCTTGGATATTATAGAGTTGTTCGAGTTGAGCATGTAATTTGTGGTTTTCCTCATGATTTAGACTGTTTTGTAATGTGGTCGTAATCTTTTTAATATTATTCTCTATGTTTCCAAAGGTAGTTTTGTTCCACTGACTTAGGTGTTTGCTGAGATTTTTAAGGATTTTTTGGATATTCTGAGTGTTATGGTCATGGTTGTTGTTATTCCACTTATCTTCAATGAATTCATGGCATTCCGGATGGGTCATCCAGGCACGGACGAACCTGAAAGGTTTAGGCTGCGTATGAGTGTGAGTGTAATCCGAGTTGAGTATGGGTAGGTGATCTGAACCCACTGAGTCTAAGTGATTAATGCAGGAGTTCGTATATTTCTGGAGCCAATGCTGGTTAGCAAGCGCTCTATCCAATCTCTCTTGAATGAGATTTTCGCCGAGTTGTTTGTTGCTCCAAGTGAATGGGTTTCCTTGGTATCCCATATCCATGAGCTCTAATTGGTTAATGATGTTAGCTATCTTAGGTCTGTTCGAATTGGAGCTATTATTTCCACCACTTTTATCCTGAGGATCAAGGATGATGTTAAGGTCGCCTATGACTATCCAGGGATTATCCTGCATAGGTTTCAGTCCTTTAAGATTTTTCCACGGTTTGAGTTTCGTTTTGTGGTATGGGCTACCATAGATGCATGTGATGATCGGGTTGTTGCAATTATTTTGCTCTTGTAATTCTAAATGGATAATATTAGAATCCGAGTAAAGAATTTTAACCTTGGTTTGTTTGTTCCAATATAACGCTAAGCCTCCCGCTTTATTAAGAGGATCCACGAAGAAACTGTTGTATTTTTGGTTTATCGGAATGGTTTTTTGGATTTTATTAGATCGATTTTTAGTCTCTATCAAGAAAATAATGTCGGGCTGGTTTTTATTTATGATGTTCATGAGATGTTTCTTTGTGAGGAATGTGGAAATACCTCTCACATTCCAACTAAGAATAGTTGGGCTTATACTAGGTGCAGTGAAAGTTGACATTTATTCCGGTTTACTACGAGCCCCAGGCCCTATAGAGTATGACGGAAAGGCCTGTCCTGAAAAGCCCACCCAACAGTCCTCTGGGCCTTGGCTCTAATGGACACAAATCTAAAGGCCCCCCTCTTCTTCAACTTCTTTCTCAGTGAATGCTTAATAGGATCTGACCTGCAATGGAGAAGTAGAAGCAAATACTACACACTACAAACTAAATTACAGAAAGAAGACAGGAAAGAAAATGGAGAACACCCCTACCAAACCACCAAAGAAATAACTATATCATATGAACATCTAACTTACCATAAGCCATTAATACTAACAACTTCCATCTATCTTATATTAGATGGAAAAGGATCAGGATCACACCACAAAAGACTCAATCACTAAGGATTGATCAATCCTGATCCCTACAACACTTAAATCACCAAAAAGCAAAACATAAACCACTAATTACGACCCTAACACTGAACAGAAAATAACACAGAAAATAGAAGACGATCTAACTAGGCTGATCATTAGTACTCTCCTCACGAGCTTCCATTGAGATACCAGGTGAAACCAATAAGGAATCAGCAAATAAGTGTCCCCTTCGCTCTTCTTGGCTGTCCAATGACTCTTGAGAGCTGTTTAACCACTTAGAAGGATAAGAGATTGATTGGTCCAACGGGTCTGACGAGTAACCTGAATGACGAGCCCTCCTGCTATCATCCTGATGAGAACTGTTTCCCTTGAATCTGTCCTTAAATTTCTTAACTCTGAGCATTCTACTTTCCTCTTCCTCTATTTTCACCTCCATCAACATGTCAGACTCCTTTCTCTTACCTTTCAGACTCGGATTAGCCTGCGGGAGTGTAGCTGCATATTGAGGGTTATTATCTTGAACCATAGCTAGAGCCCACTGGTTGGAGGGTAAAGGAGAAGAAGGAACTACTTCCATTGGTGATCTGGGCTGCTTAGAGTTTGGTTTGATGCATAGAACCGCCGAGTGCTCAACAATACGACAGAAGTGACAAATCGCCTTCGGGAATCTCAGATAGCTAAAGTTCACAGGTTTTCCACAGTCTGTGAAGATTGAGTTCAAAGTTGCCAGCAAAGGAGTTCGAACGTCGTACATGAATTGAATCCGAATCAAGGATTTGGGCACCATACTGAAATTCTTAGGCTGAATCTGAAGAATATAGCCCATGCACGAAAATATAATATCGAGATCGTGTTTGTTATGTAAAGCTGTAGGTAGTCCCGAAAAGCTGCACCACATCGGTTCAAACATCAGTTCAGGCTCTTCTCCTTCATAAGGGAAGTCAACTTCCTGCATCACAACTAACAGCCCTCGAACTAGCCAAGGCCTCCCTTGGTTAATCTCATTCATCACAGTTGAATTCCTTGGTTTGATTAGAAAGTGGTTAGGGCTGTAGACTGCAGGAGAGATGACACATTCTCTAAAGAATCTTGATTGAGCTGATAAGTGCTTCCTAATATACCCTATTCCATAGCTGTAAGAACAACATAACCTTGCAACAAATCCAGAAGAGATCTCCTGAAGGTCTCTACTCTCGGATGGCTTGGGGTACATGATGGTGAGGTTTCCATAGTTGGAAAGACTGAGTTGAACTGCCATATTATTACTGAGTGCTTCAACAGAGAGATCCGATGGGAGATTCGACATGAAAAACCAGAAGAACAGGGATAAGATCCACTTAAAGGAAGGTCGAATGCACAAGGGTTGCTTAAATATTGAGGAGAGTTGACTCAGTACAACTAACCCTAGGTTAAAGTTAACCATTGGTTAACCTAGGGAAAGGGCGTAAAGTATAATCTGCCGTCGAACTATTCTGCTAGAGAGAAGAACAATCAAAACAACCACCCAAAATAACTCCACTTGTTGTAATCTGATCCGGAAAGTATTGATTTCAAACCACGGGGAAGAAAACCCGAGAATTCGGCGCACGCTCAAGAGAGTATAATGATCAGCCTAGTCGATCTAAAGCTTAGTTACGACACATGTAGAAACAAAAACAATTTAACTAACAAATGTAAAATTAAGATTAAGAGTTAGCGTTACTTCCCTGTCCTTAGTCGATCCCTCTCTGCTTGCTGGTTCCCTAGGTGAGATTTGCTTTGATTTTGCGACAAGGTAGTATCGTTTGATTTCTGCCGTCTGTGTCCTTTGATATTTTGAAGATTATCTTCAATATGAGTGAGAATTTGTCTTTAATTTTTTGGGTGTTGGGAATTATGATTGCTGGGTATGCGTGTAATGTCTTTAAATGTGGTCTAATTGATTACAAGTTTACAACAATGTGTATTATAGAATAGATATCCACTGAATTCATATCCAATGAAGTCCTAAATGTAAGGGTAGCCTCATATTTTTGAATGATTCGTTTGGTCAAATCATCCCACTTCAATCTATAATTATAATTCCACCCAGATACATTTCATCAGCAGTGAGGTTGTTCATCCTCCCAAAGGATGCTTCTTGTCTCTAGATTGATAATTTTCCCATAATTTTAGGAAGTTTTTTTTTTGGAAACTTATATTTTAGTTATATAACTAAATCGTTACAAATACACATAATAAATGAGCACAAAAGAAGCAGAAATATATATATATATATATATAATATCGTTGAAGCAAGCCAAAATTTTCATTTTTCGAATAACCCATCTTAAAATAGCATATCTCATTGTCGAACATGCTAAGACAAATGCTAATCTCGAATCAATCAACTCCCTTTTTTTATTGCAAATCGAATCAATCAACTCGAAATAGTATAATATAAAAAAAAAAAAAAAAAAAAAGCACACTCAAAACTTCTAAAGAAATTTACATAGGTTTATCGTCCCACTTGACAAGAAACCTACTTTTTACAGAAGAACGTTTTTGTCACTATTCTTTTTTTAATATCATCTAATGGGACTATAGAAAACCATAGGTAGTGAAATCAATTACCAAATATACGACAATTCAAAATATTAAAAAATACCTATATAACAAGGAGGGTACTTTTTTTTAGAAAATACCCCCATCTTTAATTGGTAAGATTATGCCTCGGAAAATTATTTCTAAGAGTTGAGATTGTTATTCCAAATTTATCTTTGAAGGTTGATATTAGAAATTATACCTTCTAAAATTATCTTTAATGACTAATATTTCACTTTTCAAATTTATGTCTAACAGTAGAAATTATAGAACTGTCTGTGCCCACTGGGCACGAGTTATAGAAACTTGATAAAATACCCAAAAGAAAATGCAAGTTGGCTCTCCAATTCCGGCCCCTGCTGCCTCAGATAGTTTTGGACAGTGTAAGAAATCTCTTCTAAGCTCTATTTTATTTCAATCATTTATTTCTCAAGTACATTGATTTTCATTTATACAAGTTATGAGAATGATTGGAAATGAGAGAAAACAGAAAAACATAAAATAACAGAAAAGTTTGTTATGTGAAAAACTGATTTGAAGAGTTAGTTAAGAAACTAATCTTTCTTGTTGCAGGAAGAAGCTTTGGGGCTGCCTTTATACTATGGACCATATTCAAGACTGAGATTGATTTGTGTTGACTGTTGTGGCTGCTTTTATAAGAGGACTTGGTCATTCCTGGTCAATCTAACCTAGGTATAAAAGGAATAGGGTTTGCCCTAATTCCTTATTTCAGCTTCTTCGAAATTCCTAATCCCTTATTTCTTCTTCTTCGAAACCCTAGTTTTACAACCCCCCTCAAACTGATGCTGAAGTTTTGTGAATCATCAGTTTGTTACGAAAGAAATCAAAGAGATCAAGTGATACTCTTTTAGTAAAAATATCCGCAAGTTGTTCCTTGGTTGGAATGTGATGAACAACAACAGTACCACTGGAAACAAAATCCCTAACATAGTGAAAATCGACCTCGATTTGTTTCGTCCTTGCATGAAAGATGGGATTAGAAGCAAGATACTTCGCACTGATGTTATCACAGTATAAAGTGAAAGGTTTCTTCAAGGGACAACCGAGTTCATCCATGAGGTAAGAAACCCAAACCATCTCTGTTGAAGTATTTGATAGTGATTTATACTCTGCCTCTGTGGAAGATTTTGCGACTGTAGCCTGTTTCTTGGAGCTCCAAGAGATGAGACTCGACCCAAGAAACACACAATAACCCCCTGTTGACTTTCTCGAGTCAGGATAGCCAGCCCAGTCTGAGTCTGAATAGGCTATAAGAGATGATAAATCACCCTATGCCAACTTAATTCCAGAACCCATTGTGCCTTTGATGTACCTGAGTATTTTTTTAACAAGGACTAAATGGGTTGATATTGGTTTATGCATGAACTGAGCTGAGTAATTGACACCAAAGGATATGTCTGGACGAGTTAAAGTAAGGTATTGTAAAGCTCCTACCAGACTTTTATACTCTGTTGGATTGGATAGCTCATCACCCTCTGTAAGTGAAACTCTTTGTCCAGTTGATACAGGAAGTTTGGAAGGCTTAGAATCCAATAAATTTGCTCTTTGTAGTAGTTGTAATGCATACTTGTTCTGTGTCAGTAGCATATGTTTCTGAATTGGATCATGAACCACCTCAATTCCCAGAAAGTAGGATAAAGAGCCTAAATCCTTCATTTTAAAAGCCACACTTAACTCTTTGATTAAGGAGTCAATGTGAGAAACTGAGCTGCTTGTAAGGATGATATCATCCACATATAATAATAAGACCAATGTCCCTGATGAAGAATGATAGACAAACATTGAGTGACCTGTTCTGCTCTTGTGAAAACCATATTGGTAGAGAAATGAGGCAAACTTATTAAACCAAGCCCTAGGAGCCTGTTTTAACCCATATAAAGCCTTGTGAAGATGGCAAACATGTGTTTCTTTTCCTGAATGAACAAACCCTGGAGGCTGAATCATATAAACATTTTCATCAAGTATGCCATGTGATGGGTCATGAAAATGTCCCATCTGAGTCATTTAATTTAGTCGAGTTAGTTCATTTCGAGTCTTTATTATAATAAAATGGTTGGTTTTCTTGATTAGGTGTCTTTTGCAGAGTTAGGTGTGAAAACGGTAAAAAATGAGAAAATGAATGCATGAAGGGTATTTTGGTCATTTGGAGTCAAGGATATTCTGGTAATTTGGTCAAGGTCAGTGCATGGGTAGAAAGTAGTGTCCAATACTAGCCCGTAGGAGAAAACGGAAGTCAAATCGGAGTCCGGACGAGGGAATTATGTGAAGTCAAAGTCAGGTCAACATTTGGTCAATACACGGGACAATGTCGGGCACAGTTCTGGCGCGCGGTACACGGGTAAACATGTGGCGAACAACGGAGGCCATTGCATCTAAATTCCGTATTCTCGTTGAACAGCGAAGTGGGGCCATCAAGCACGATCCAGTGTAGCGCGATGCAACTTAGTTCCGTAGTCTCATATCCACGTTTTAATCTCATATGTTCCCTGCCGCGTTATGAAGATCCGCCGGTTGCTGAGTGTCCTTCTCAATTTAATGCTTCCGTGTAGCCCGTAGCAACTTAACCTCCATGCTCCCGGACGCGTGTGCTATTCCCAACCCTCCAGATCCGTGAAACCTTCCATCCGACGGCTCCTGTACGTCCCGCAAGTTAACTTCATGAATTCGGTTGCACTGTATCATCCAAATTAAGACCCAAAAGGACAGAAGACGCGTGGCTCCCTCTTTTATACTTTTAAGTCCCTGAAAATGACCACTTTGCCCCTAAACTCTTTCCCACTTAATTTTTCAACCAATAAGAATACATTTCTTGAGTAGAAAGCAACCCTAACTTCTTATTTTAACCCTCTTTCTCCCTTTTTCTCCCAATTAACTCCTAAAACCCTAGTCATCAACCCATCTATAAATAAATCTCTACCTCTCTCATTTCTCTCTAGACTTGAAAACCCTCTCAATCCCCTCTTACCTATTTCTTTCTCCAACCTATTCCCTTTTCTCTACTCCTCAATCCATCTTTCTCTACTACTACTACTACTACTACTACTACTACTTCATCTCTACCACTATTATTCTTCCATTAATAGTCATCTCCTTCTTTCTTCCATATTCTTCTATCATTTTTACCTCCCTTCATCTCTTCTTTCTAACTTCTTTCTACATCTAATTTCTTCATTTTCCTTCTTTTTCTTATTTGAGTGGCAATAAAATAGCTATTACTTGGAATTCTTAGAGTAAAATTCTTGAGCACAAATGGAGCAAATCTTGGACAAAATGGAGATACATGAGTATATGGATTTTGAAGATTCTTGGTGATTTCTTTCCATTAATTTATTAATATTTTCATTTATTTTACAATGTCAATGAATGTTACTCTAGATTCCATGTATAGTTAACTTAGCCATCTAAGGTTGTAGATGAACCCATTTTGGATCTTTGTAATTCTTGTTCTTGATTAATTAAATCCCTTGATGTGCTTTAATGTCTATTGATTGTTTATCCATATAGATTGGATTTTCTTTCCATTACTCATGCCTCATAATTAGATATTTCATACTTTCGTTAAGTTGTTAGATGGAGTATGCTTTTTAGATGATGAATAATAGCTAAGCAATCCGAATCTTTATAAGGAAGACAATTAGAATTAGTAATTAAAAAAATTGTTTTATCTAGAACATCATCCGGAATCCAAATAGTTCATTATATTGGATCCCGAGTATATACAAAAGAGATTTAAGTAATTAAGTGTTTGTTTTATTACGTGAAATTATGCGGGGATTTTATAACCTTAGATGTCCTCTTACCTCTCACTTAGATAGTTTAGTTAGTTTTATTTATTTTCTTATTTCTTGCAAATCAATTATCAAATTTATGAGTGGGGTGGGTGTGTGTTTTAGTCTAACTTAGCTATTGACATCTTGATTATTGGGTTAAACCTCCATTCAATATCCGAAGTTACCTACCTATTCCTTGGGACGATTCACGAATTTACTAACTTACTATAACTTGACCCCGTATACTTGCGGGGATAGACCTATTTTAGGTCTATCACCATGTAAGAAGGCATTAGACACATCAAGCTGTTTAATATGCCATGATTTTGTGATTGCAATTGTGAGAACTATTCTGATGGTGTTAGCTTTAACCACTGGGTTGAATGTTTCATCATAGTCAATCCCCTCTTGTTGGTGAAAACCCTTAGCCACAAGTCTTGCTTTATACCTTTCAATAGTACCATCATTTTTCTGTTTGAGCTTGAAAACCCACTTGCAGCCAAGTACATTCTATCATATGGTACCAAAGACCATGTCCCATTGTCTAATAAAGCTTGATATTCATCATGCATAGCCTTTGTCCATTCACTATGTTTAGCAGCTTCCTTGTAAGAATGCGGTTCAGTATGTAACTCTAGAATGGACAAATAGGCAACATCTAAAGTGTGAGGGGATGAATAATGAGCCACAAAATCTGATCGCAATTGCTTACTTTTGATAATCCCATTTCTGCCTCTGGTTGTAATCTGACTAGGCTGCTGAATAGACAATGGAACAGGAGATGTTGCTGGTGTACTAATATCACTATTAGAAATGCCCAAGTTTCTTGAACCAGGTCCTCTAGAAATTGAATTAGTTGGTGTACTAATAACAGTATTAGGTGTCCCTAGCTCAGTGGAGTTGTACTGTCTATTTGGCAAGGATGGCAGAGGTAAGGTAATGTGTGGTTGCTTATTCTGATCACCACTAGACTGTTGCTGCTGGATGTTGGAATAAGGAAAGTTTCCTTCATCAAAAGTAACATGTCTAGATATATATATATCCTTTTGGTTATAGGTTCATAGCATCTATAACCTTTGTGTTCACTGCTGGATGTTGAAAATAATATCATTTTTGTCCAAAAAACTTCTGAATTCACCCTTCATGAGTTCTGGAGCACCATCAGATTGAAAATAGACAATTTTTTCCTTAAGAAAATTTTCAGTTGTTGCCTTGAAGTGTATGAAACACTTGATACTGTCTGACCTTACTTTCATAGGATAAATCCAACTAAATTTACTGAAATCATCAAGAAATAAGATATAGTACCTTGCTCCATTTGGTGTGGTGATAGGGGCTGGTCCCCAAACATCACAATGAACCAAGTAAAGTGGAGTATTAGTAGTTGTAGAAGAATCCTTAAAAGGAAGACATTTGCTTTTGCCTAATTCACAAGAGTGACAAAAAGACCTTTCATTTGAAGTGGATAAATGAATTTTGTCTTCTTTATGTAATTGTTGAATTACGCCATTATATATGAGAATGACCTAATCTTGCATGCCATATGTTATAATTTGTAGAAGTGTGAGCTAAATGAGCTGAATGAGATCTATTTTGCAACATACTGTTATGAACCTCTATAGGATATAGGTTCTGTTTCATAGGTCCTTCAGCCAAGAGTTTCTTTGACCAAATATCTCTAATAGTATAACCCCAAGGCAGAAATTCCACTGAGCATGAATTGTCTTTAGTGAATTTTGAGATAGACAACAAATTTCTCTTAAGGTGTGGAACACATAATACCTTATTTAGTTCAAAAGTATGGGTAGATGTAGACAATTGAGAAGAACCAGTGCTAGTAATAGGTAAAAACTTACCACTACCCACCATGACAGCCTCTGTTCCTTGATAAAATTGACTAGATATAAGATTGGAAGCAGTGTGTGTCATATGGCTACTAGCCCCTGAATCAGCCAGCCAGACCTTATCTTTAACTGAGTCAGCTTCTGTGACTACATGACATTCATCATAGTCTGACACGATTGAGACACAATCTGAGAAAATATCATTAGCTGTATCATGTATAATTGTTGTGTGACATTCTTGAAAAACATCATCATCATCATTAGACTGTTCAAATTCATATAGAATAGCATTGTTGCATTCAAGTAAAGACTCATCCTCATATAAGTAAGATTCTGGTTCTGTTGTAGCTTCATGCGTGTTTTCTGTTGAAGAATCATGTTGATTTTGGGATTCTGAATGATAACCCATATGAGGTTTGTTTGGTGTGTACCTAAAATAGCAAACCCCAGCAGAATGTCCCCATCTCTTACAGATTCCACAAGGAACAGTGGTGAAATCAAAATCATCAGCCCTAATACCCACTTTATATTGAGAATTTGGAGGAGTTTTGACTTGAACTTGTGAGATAGCAGCATCTTTCTTTATAGATCCTTGATTCTTATAATATGAAGGTGATGGTTTATACCCTGGTTTTGCATATTGCTTTTGGTTATATCTTTTTGCATAATAAGCCTCTTGATCTATGACTCTTGACAACAACCATTGCTCATGCTGAACTAATCTTGACTTGAGTTGTGCAAAGGTTAGGTGTTCATTATTTGCTCTTATAGCAATAGTAAAAGGATCATAATCTACACTTAAACCCTGAATAGCAAATCTGACTAACTCCGGTTCACTTACTCTATCATGAACAGACATTAAGGAGTCTGAAAGTTGTTTCAGTTCTCTGAGATATTCAGAGATGGAAGAATTCCCTTTCTTTAGGTTTTGTAATTTTCTTCTTAATTGATCTTTTTGTGACTCAATACCCTCATTATAGGTAAGATAGAGATAGTCCCAAATCTCTTTGGCTGTACTTAGACCATATGGATCATAATAAACAGATTTAGACAGAGTGTTTTTCAGATATGATCGTACAAAACTTTCTTTACTTCTCCACTGTTGGAAGTCTTGATTGACTTGCTCAATCCCATTTATAATCTTGAGTTGGGGTGGTTGTTCAATAGTGCCTGTGACAAACCCTAGTAACTCATAGGTACTAAGAAGGGTTTCTACTTGGTCTTTCCACATGAGATAGTTAGAATCATCTAACTTCTCAGTGATGAAATTAGTAACAGATGAAATTGGAGGCAGATTACCTTGAGATGAAGCCATTTGATGATTGCTTGGAAAGAAGTCCGAAAAAAAGTAATTTTCTGAATCTTTTGAACTGTAATCTTTAAATTTCTTGATGTTTGATGATGATGAATATTAAATCTTTTGAATTTTAATGTTCTTCTTGTTCATCTTTGCGAGATGATGATTGCTATTGAGCTCTTGGAGAGAAAACCCTAGTTTTTGATCTTTAAAAACCTAGACTGATACCATGTAAGAAATCTCTTCTAAGCTCTATTTTATTTCAATCATTTATTTCTCGAATACATTGATTTTCATTTATACAAGTTATGAGAATGATTGGAAATGAGAGAAAACAGAAAATAACAGAAAATAACATAAAAGTTTGTTATGTGAAAAACTGATTTGAAGAGTTAGTTAAGAAACTAATCTTTCTTGTTGCAGGAAGAAGCTTTCGGGCTGCCTTTATACTATGGACCATATTCAAGACTGAGATTGACTTGTGTTGACTGTTGTGGCTGCTTTTATAAGAGGACTTGGTCATTCCTGGTCAATCTGACCTAGGTATAAAAGGAATAGGGTTTGCCCTAATTTCTTATTTCAGCTTCTTCGAAATCCCTAATCCCTTATTTCTTCTTCTTCGAAACCCTAGTTTTACGGACAGTAATGATTATTTTAATGGCACTAGTTTTGTGTTGTATCTTGTGAAAAAAATACATCTCTGAGTTAATAATGTAGAAAGTTCAAGAATTTTGGCATAACATACAATGAATCCTAATGGTACGTTAATTCAAGGCAATAAAAAGCCCAAAATGGCTGCTACATTTCCTCACTTGTTGGTTTCACATTTGCCATCAATAGAGGTGACTATTTTATTTAATCCGGTTTTAGTTTCTGTTAAGAAATTGATGACTATGAAAGTTTATACTTGGATGATGGGACATACAAACCATCTATTGACTATTATACGAGTATGAGAAAATTAATGCTCCTACTCCTAGATGCTAAGTTGGATGCTGACTAAATCCATCACATAGATATATGATAATGACCAGGGACAGATCCAAGGAGGTGAAACCGCATCCTTGGATCATCCCAAAACATTTTAGTAGTAATCACTACCAAATTGAACAAAAACATGTAGTATATGAGTTTAAGCTATTACAAATAGCATGTAATCAGGTAGCTCATTTGTTAGCTACAGATGCTTTTAATTTAAACTTAAATCAGACTATGGAGATCACTATGACTCCTAAATGTATTGTAAGTCAATTGACGAATGCTAGAACAAATATTTCTTTGAGCTCGAGTAGCTAATAAATTTAGTTATTAGCCTCTTTTCATCAAAAAAAAAAAAATAGTCTGTAACCATTTAGCTACAAATTTTTGTTTATCGGGTAGTTCATAACAGAAATATAAGTTCTTTGGTTATGTTTTTCTAGTAAGTGATAGTTTAGTGATTCGTGGTTGAATGATAGTTTAGTAGTCTTTATTGAAAAAGAAGTTTTTAGTGAAATTGATAATGAGTCGATTACGCAAATATTTCAGAATATGAATTCTCGTAGAGGTCAATTGTGTTTGTAACCCTTGATGTACTAATATAATTAATGAATAAAGTATTTTGTTAATTACTGTGTTTGCAAAAAATATTAGGTATATAATTTCGCATCCCTTAGGTCGAAATCTTGGATTTGACCCTGATAACGACAACCTTTCTCTTTTAATCCGGTCGTTTAAACGAATCTCACGTATAACCGCAACCCTCGATTCAACGACTTATTCAAGGTCGATGGCTATCCCTAGTTCAAGCTCGATTCCTCTCCCACTACTCTATCTTCATTCACTGCTTGTTGTTTCATTTTCACTTATTCAGTGTCCTCCCATCCAGTGTTAAAGTGTTCCTGAATTCTTTTAGAGAGAGAGACAAAGAGAGAGAGAGCGCGAAAGAGTTGAAGAGAGATAGAGAGCCTACGGCCTCTTGCGTGATTTGCAAAGACAAAGAAAAAGAAGTGTTGCGCCTTCAGATCTAATAATCTGAAAAATAGATCACTCTCTTTCTCTTTCTCTCTTTCATAAGTTAAGAGTTTAGTTTAAAGGTCTAAATCCCGCTTCTGACCACTTTTCTCTTGGTACCATAGTATACTAATTTGTTTTATTTTTTTTATTTCTACGCTCAATTGATTCAAAATATTATCTCTTTCTTCTTTTCGACATATCAGTTTTTGATAAGGTAATGTGATTTTTCTCTGGCATTCCTCTGAAGATTGTTTCACAGTTTGGGGGGCACAACACAATTCTCTCCCAACTTGTGACACTCTCAGAACAAGAGGTTTCATCCTTCCAAACTGGTGCCCACGGTAGCTCTAAAAATGAAGAAGAATCTTAAGCTCATATGTTTAGCAAATGCCCCTTTGTAGCTCCAATCTGGCAATCCTTACAATCTCTTTGAATAATCAGTACAAGAATGCTCTTCAAGTTATAGACATTATCGACTCCATCTCCTTTCCATCATTGATGAACAAGAAAATCTTCTTGAGACATACAAGTCAGTTTTCCATGATCTCAAGCATCTGAAAATAGAAAAATACAAGAATTTTTTAAAATAATGATACCGCCGCGGGTAAACATCTCATTATACCTATCATAGGACGACTCATTCACTACTAGTACATCAATGAGCCATGACACAAGAATACACCTTTTACTTATTTTATATTTAGTTGGGATGCTCTAATCCAAAAGTAATAGTTCTTTTTTCTTTCTCTTGTAATTGTTGTCTTAACAATTTAAAATACAATTACTTTAACAAAAAAAAAACAATTTAAAATACAATTACGTCTTTCCTCAAAATAAAATGTAAGGCGGAGAAAATATGTCTGAGTTTGTAGAGATGATGATAATCTATATCACTATATGGTGAATATATATATATATATAATATATATATATATATATATATATATACTACGGTATATGTCGTGTCCTAAGGCACAAACAGTTGATTTCACTTTCCTCTTTTTAATCATTACAATACAATTTTTTTTAACTAGTTATTTTATTTCTAAGAAGAATACGATTATTTTTTTAATTGGGTTATTTTATTTCTAAGAAGGACTATATTTTAATTTTGACAGTAAGTTTGGGAGATATATATACGAGAGTGTAACCTTCCCTTATGTCTTGTTATATATATATATATATATATATATATATATATACGAGAGTATAACCAGTGTCTGGTGGGCGCGGATAGCTCTATAATCTCAATCTTTGGCAGTAAGTCTGGAAGATATAATTTCAACCTTCCGAGATGAGTGAAATATGTAATTTAAACCCTTGCAAATAAGTTTAAGAGGTGTAATCTTAACCATTGAGAATAAAGGTACATTAAAAAAGATACATAAAATTATTTTCAGGGTCAACTAATCAAGTTTAAAGGTCAAAAATTAAACATGTGTTAAATGTCTAAAGTATTTGACCATGTAACCAATAAAGTATTGGGGTAGACATTAGTCTACTTTGTATATTAAAGATTTGATCAACTAAGTCCAGAAAGAAAAAGTCTACCCTAGTAAAATGACATAAATTATAAGTTAATAAGAAATAACCACGTTTTATCAATTACCCAACACAAAATGTTCATCATCTAGAGATCAGATTCAAATTTTGATCTAATATACTTTTAATTTAAAATTAGGAGTGAACTAATTTTCATCGTCAAGGAAAGTGACCGCCCATTTATCCATCACTTTGAAGGCACTTCCCAAATTACTAAGTCCAACCCGCCCTTTGCTTTAAGGGGTCCGAATTGGTCTCTGGTTGGAGGCATAACAAGTTCAAAAACTCTTGGGGGACCGTCCAAAAGACCCCCAAGTGAACCGTATGAGAGAGGAACTGAGGAACCCCGGTTTCTCTCTCATCACGTGTGAAGTCACGTGATGAGAGAGAAACCGGGGTTCCTCTCTCATACGGTTCACTTGGGGGTCCTTTTAGACGGTCCCCGTAGCCTCACTGTAACAAGTTCTACAAAGGGCACACATTCTTATAGGAAAAGTCTTTCAAGTCAAGGGTGTCGTGTGCTCTTTGTAAAACTCGTTCTGCCCTTAACACTTGTTGCTCATAACTTTGGTAGTAATAAATTTCATAGGCCCCGATTTGGCGATATACATCTACTTAAGAAAGGGCATATGGATAAGCAATGGGATATATAGTTCAAATTTGTTCATAGTTATAACAAATTAACTGAAAATGCAGGTAGATACAAATTTTCTGTACACATTAGTTGACACTTAAGAAAGGGCATATGGATCAGCAATAAGAATCATTTTCTCCAAAAAAATTCTTACTTTCCGTTGTTTGATTCGCTATTTGTTTTGATTTCCACTTTGGCTAAGGAAAATCATGCATCTCTCTATTCAATTGTACTTCTTCTCTACAAGTTTTACAACTTCCAAGTAGTCTACCATCTTTACCGATAAGCATTAGGGAATATACGAAGTTGTATTCTATTTAAGTACAAGGGTAGACTAGTGAAAGGAAGAAGATGAAACCACTTTTGGATAGAAAGAGGGAGAGAGAGTCGTTGATGTTATGAGAATAGAAAGAGTTTGTTTTAGAGCCCCATTTTGGGAAACAATTTCTTCACTTACAGATGGGTAAATGTTTTCCCCATTTTAAGGAAAAGTGGAGAAAATTATGTCACATGATTGGAGATTTCACTTTCCCTAAAATGATTACCAAACTAAAAAAAAAAGTTTTAGTTTAGAGAAAATCTTTCTCTTTTATCTGGAAAAAGGCCAATCAAACACACCCTTTGAGTAAATATTTCTCGGGGTAAATATTCCTCTACTTTTTTTCCTTTCCCCACTTTGCAATCAAACACAACCTAAGTCATTACCTTTCATTACCTGTTCGCATAATAACTAGAGAGAAGAACTAATAGAGTGGCAACAATTAAAGTTTTAGGTGAGGAAAGTCTATTATCTCCAGATGTATTTATATCAAAGAGTAGTTTACATTAATACATTTAAGGACAGAAAGATACAAAATCATGATAGATAGAAATTAAAGAGAGATAAAGAAAAGAAAGATGGTGGAGTCGGCACGGACTCTTGCCGACGTCCCCGAAATCTTGGTGACCATATCCTTGATGGATACGGTTTGCCTTGATGAGATATCCACCATATCATTGGGGAGTATACGGTGGGATCTTGTGAGATACTCCCGTCGGTTGTCTTCGTTTCGTGCGTAATGTTCATACTTCGAACAAATTCGACAAACGGGCGAAACCTGACATTTTGTTGGATATCCATCAGGCAAAAATGGCTCCAGAATTTATGAGCTTCAAGGTAAACTCTCTATGATTTAGGTTGTTAAGTTTGTGGTCATCCGACTCAAGACCGACTGGCAATGAGTGGAGACGACCTAGACAGTTGCTAAATACCCCCTTTTCCATGAGAGACTATTCTCACACGCCCCCTCACCTGTTTTATGTTTCAGCATAACACGTATTTTTCAAATGTTTTCACGTTGATTTGGCGTGGAAACTTTCATTTCGAGGATAAAGTTGAACTTTTACGTAATGAGTTTAGCCACCTTGTTCGTGAGAAGATAAAGACGAATTTGATTGTTCCCCGCTACACATCAACAACCGAGCAACTTGCAGATACTTTAAGCCATTGAGTATTGACAACTTTCAGAAGATCATTAGCAAGTTGGTCATCACCTCCTTGTCTGCTCCAGCTTGAGGGAGAGTATTACGGGTCAGTGGGTCACAGACACAACATGCTCGGTCTGCCGACAACTTAGTTGAATGACCCAATAGTCTTAGTCAATTAACTAACCTAGATTTGAATCTTGTGTATCTTCATTATACTTTATCATATATTTACTATATATACATGTAAATCAGATTTATATCAATACAATACAGAGAAAACATTTAACTCTCTTTCGATGGGCCTCCTGGTCTCTCTCTCTCTCTCCATCACACAAGAATACAAAACTCACAGAAACGCTCATGAGACAGCAGGGTTGCCAATGAACTTGAGTAAACAAGTGCAAGAACAATCAATGATAATTGATAGATAACTCTTCCTCACTGGGAAGACTTCAATGATCCTAACTCTGTAGTGAACATTCAGCAGCACCGCCACCATCATAAGTTATAGAAGAGGATGCACGGTTACTGACTACTAGCATAGTTGTATAGACTTCCCGCAATGGTTTCTCCGACAACCACCACGGACGGGAACGTTTTCCTAGTAAGCACTTCACTCCAATACCTTCTACAACTTTCACAAAACAACGAGGTTGTTTCGTGCTATAACTGTTGTGGTAACAAAATTCCGTGTTGGAAGAATCACAACACGAAAAACTTAGATCATTTGAACCTTTAGGTTTCCACATTCAATTCACCTAAACATATCTTGGTGGATATGGAAGCAAATCTTGATCATAACTAACTTCTTGTGGAAATATCTCCATCCATTAGTACTTCTCTCTTAGGAAGATAAAAAGTCGTAACTGAGATTTTGAGCGAGATGGAGAAAGTGCACCTCGAGAATGAAGAGATATATTTCGACACAATTTTTGATAAGAAATTCAGATAACCGAGAATTTTGACAAAATTTATGTCCTAAAAAACAGTTTAAAATGAAGAGCCTGGATCAAAATCTCTGACTAACATTAAAAGCAGCAGGTATAACAGTATAAATTGTCGGGCGAGTTTTCATGTCCAATGAGGTCAAAAACCTTGAAGTTGACATAACATTTATATATCTTAAGGAATTCGACGAGTTAATTTGAATTTGTACATAGGTCTAGCCGCTTGCTCAACTAAACATATTTTAAGACTGCCAAAACCCGTATTGCAATATGTAGATGAATTGTTTCCATAAGTACGAAAAACGGCTAACAAAAATCTTATTCAATTTAGTATCGGGTAGTTCGGCTGTGAAGCAACTCAACAGCAGCAGCAACAACCCCTTTACCTTCTGCAGATATATCAAGTCCCGGTTCCTCAATCTTCCTGCCAAGAAGTTTGTCGAGTTCGTTTCTCAACTTCTGCAAAACCCAAAAAGGAATAAATTTATGATAGATAAACCTCCTCAGTTTAAACTTCTTCACTTTATTCCGGAAAAAGAAGTCGTACATGGGAAAAGTCTGAAGAAAAGAATACCTTTATAAGGTCTAAGACACTTTTTGATGCAGAGAAATGGAGGTATCCTTCAAGCATCTCGATTCCTTCTCCTGTCTTGCTTGGAATTAAATTGCCTCCAAAGAGAAGTAAAGCATAATCCGATATGTTTGTCGAATCTCGAACGTAAATGTTGGAAGTTTTCACCTTTTCGCTATAAACCATGTAAGGAAGTGGAAATAGATGAACACCGGCATTCACGGATGCTGGATGAATATCAACTTTACCCACTTCTTTCGTGTAAAAAGCTGTCCTTTTTCCCCTTCGTTTGCACTGCACGACATTTGGGTATAACCCGGCACATAAAATTGCACATACCATCTCTAGATCATCACTGTAGTGGTTGTAAGCCTGCATAAACAAAGTTAGAGATCGCTTAGTCCAACATTTCTTAGAAAGACTTCCTAGACCTGGGTAATTGGGTGGACTCGGCATCTAGGTTGGTAAGGTGGTGAAGCCTAGCTAGCTAGGTCTAGGGCAGGCTGAGAAAAAACCATTTTCTATGTGCGCCCCAAATTGGCCCTAGGTGATGCCCAATTCGGAATCATGTGGCTGGTATTCAGAATCAGAATAACTATACCATATTGCAGCCTAACCTATAACCTTATGAAGCCAAGGGACATGTACTTCAAACCCTAAAAAACATGTACTAGGACTAGTAGTCCTCGTTCCTACCTTAGGTCCTTTGGCCTTGTTCACGAAACCAATGTCGGATAGTAGATCCAGGAATTGTTTTCTCATGTCCTCCATCATCTGCAAAGTCACTGGTGATAAGTAACTCTCCCAGCAGTATGCCCTATCTCTTCCACTACGCTTAGCATCCTTCCAGCCTTCAAATGCTTTCAGAAGAGCGATATGATCACTGTGTGAAAAACAACGAAAAACTCTCAATTCTGGAAACCAAATTATTCTTAATCTTCATCAAGAGATACACACCAATATATGGAACTGTTACTAAGTTCAATGTCCCGACCTGCAAGAATCACCAGCAAATGATCTTTTTGCAGCATCAGCATCTTCCTTCCTGTTTATTGGAAGAACAAATGGGTCACGATGAGCAAGAGCAGCAGCAATTGTTAGTGCTGGGTCTAGGCACTGAAAAATAGAGCCCATGAGAAGCATCTTTCCGATGTTGGGTTCCAAAGGTAGAGTGCAAAGATGACGACCTGTTTGTTTTCACTAAACCAGATTAGGTAAAGTCATGGAGTAAGACCAATTAAAAAATAATTTGACTTTAAAAATTGCTTACCAAGAGGAGTGAGTTCTTCATTCTCGTCTAGAGCCCCAATTGTTTTGAGTAGCTCAATAGCATTTTGCACAGAAAGCGCATCAGGTGGTTGAAGTGCTTTTGCTAAAAATGAAGCGATGGATCCCAGCTGTAAGCTTTTTATATGAAGGCATAGTTCTTGCAAAGGTGTTCGGAGAATTTCAGGTAGCTGATACTGAAGCATAGCATCATGGATTATCTTCGGGTATAGCCTATAACAGAATCCAGGCTGAACACGACCTGCACGTCCTCGTCTCTGTACGTTTCACCACAACAAAAACAGAAATTTTATTCATCAAGACCATTTGCTTGATGTCAGCTCCGAGTGTCTGAGTCACTGGAATGAATTCTTGAGGATCATTTCTTCTATTTAGAAAATTGTCTGATTCCAGTTGTGGAGGTCAAGGCCCACATACCGGGTGGTCAAGTGTTAAATTCAGAGTCCAAACTATTAGCCTAATCCACGAATATAATCATTTCATGTTTAGTTGCACTGCAAATTGATCATTAACATAAAACTATGTCGTCAAACGGTCAAAGACACCAGCGCAGCTCTGACACGCTCTATTTATCTTTTACGCAAGATGCCTTAATCATTTAGTGCCGTTCTGATTGAAAATGGTAAATTTTGGATCCAGATAACAATAAAAAAAATACGAAGTTTTTTCTCCCCTGAAAACCTTGCATAAACTATAAACCAATTCTTAAAATTCACTTGAAATTCCACTTCTAAGGGAAGCAAATCAGCAATTAAAGGGTGTCTTTAGAGGTCATTAAGAACCTGATGGCTAAATTATTCCAACTTTAAACTTTTTAAAGCAAAAAACTCCTACGATTAAGCACGGAACTGACATGAAGTTTTACAACAGAGAGCACTGTTAAACTGGTATTCTCGTAACTTTATTTTTAGTTCAAAATGGTTATGAAGTTACCTGATGTGCTGAGGCTTTTGATATCCATGATGGCAACAGGCAAGCTAGCTTATTCAGAGCATCATAACTGGTTTCCTTTGCCTTTCCACAGTCTATAACATAAACAACATCATCTATGGTGATACTACTCTCAGCAATATTTGTAGCTAGCACAATTTTCCTGCAAGGTTTACCAAATATAAAACATATTATCAACTGCTTGGGAGAAATTTTCCACAATAGCGACTAGTGAGAGGTGTAACCGTGTAAGTGAAGTCATAACAATACTGGTAGAGCCTAATGCTAGAATATGGTAACAGATATTTCCATGTGATGCCACATGTCTGGCATATGGTGGTGTACTGGTAGCATATAGACAGAAGAAACAGTACTAAACGTCGCATTTATGGTGAAGGTGCTTGCCTTAAGCCACTCTGTGGTCTATCAAATATTTCACGTTGATTGACGGTTGGCATTGAACCGTGCAGAGGAAGGACCAAAAAGTTGCTAGAATTTCCAAGAAGGTTATTTGCTTTAATTTTATCTAATAGCTTCGATATCTCGTCCCAGCCAGTCAAAAATACAAGAATCGCTCCCTCACCTTCATAGCGACATATGTATTCAATCGTTGCTTCCACCTACAAAGATAGACAACAAATTGACAACAATCAGGGTACTATGTTATAGATTAAAACAATGGGATTCCATTAAATCAAAACAACTATAAAACAACGTGATTTAAGCCTACCGAAAAAAAAAAATAAACAGCTACGAAACAACACATTGACACCTAACAGCGTACTCAGATATTGGGGCAAGGTTTTAGGTTCACGAGGGAAATAGAAAAGCCAAGACCAGACTAAATAAGCAAAGAGGCTTTCGTCTCTTCTAAGTCACAATTTTCCCGTGCCAATGAAGATTCTCATGTGCCATGTACTAAAGAATGACTAACTAGTATACTTACAAGGCCCAAGTCAAGCTGGGCACCAGACCACTCTTCAAGTGAACGTCTTGTAGATGTGCTGTAACTTTTATAATGAGAATCAATATCAACTTCCTGAAAAAGAAAAATAGTTATCAGCCTCGCTGCACATAAATATCACATCTTAGTTTAAAAAAGCACAACATAAGCAGCAGTAGCACAACACATTTTTTACACTGTACACTGCTCGTCAAAGTTACCAAATTGTGGCAACTGTCGGATTGTAAATGTCGCCAAATTATTATATAAAAATTGTCCTTTCTTTTGCCACACTGTTACGTTTGCAGCACCATTTGAGTAACACAGCTCCTCAGTCCTCAGATAGTGTGGGTGATAGAGATGATGAGTCCAAAGTACTTGACCAGGACTTTGATGAGAAATTTTATGCATTTAACTCGTCGGGGTCGAGTTTTCTCAAGCCCGGGAGAATTGATAGAGATGAATGGAAGCAACTGTTTAAGGCATATGGGAGACGTCAAAAGAAGGATTGCCAGACCCAAATTCTGATTTGGCGTCTCTTGCATGAATGGCCCACTTAGAACCTTGAATAATGCGGGCCTGATCCACATGTCTTTGTGGAGATTCTACTAGTTTCTAAGTATTAGGATGGTTAAGTGTCTTTAATGTCTTTTAGTGTCTCTTTAATGTCTTTAATGTCATCTAGTGTCTCTTTAATGTCTTTTATGTCCTAGAAGTTTAGAAGTTTAAAAATCTAGAAGTATGGGATATTAAGGGTCAGTTTTAGGCTATATATAAGGGTTGTATTCTGCTGTTTGAGGAGAGACAGAGAGTATTCCAGCAGCTATTTCAGCTTTATGTGTTTGTGTGATGCAAATACCCCAAAGGCGTGATGCCTAAGGGCTCTAGGAGTGATTCCTAGTTGTACTAGTGTGATGCTAGTGTCTATCTATAATATAATCAAGTTATATTCTTCCTTAATCCCAGCTTCCCATTTCTGTCCTACATCAGTATGGTATCCGAGCGAGGTTACATGATGGCAAGTAGATCCAGACTTGGGAGAAGATTAACTGAGAATGAACGAGACGATATCATTTTTGAAATTACAGAACGACTCAAAGACGTGCAAACCAGACTAGCTAAGATGGAAACTCGAACACACCCATCTTGCTAAACATCCTGAAACTGCAAAAGGAGATGAGCAAGCCGGAAATAATGAAGAGAAAGCTCTAGAAAATGAAACTTTATTTGATTATGGAATCTATGAGTATAATGACCTAGAGGAGGAAGAAAATAGTTCCCATGTATCTGTTGTTGGACTCGTTACCACATCTCTAACAATGGAAAACGAAGAAACTAAAGACATTGTTGATCGTGAAAGTGTTTCTATCAAGGTGGATTCC
Source organism: Eschscholzia californica subsp. californica (assembly GCA_002897215.1). Classification (NCBI taxonomy): domain Eukaryota; kingdom Viridiplantae; phylum Streptophyta; class Magnoliopsida; order Ranunculales; family Papaveraceae; genus Eschscholzia; species Eschscholzia californica. The sequence goes on along the minus strand of BEHA01001239.1, from coordinate 891,116 downwards.
CATCAAGGATATTGAATTTAATTGGAAGGGGCACCCACTTACTGACTATACAAGGATTAGATATGATGAGTTCAAAGTACTTGACGAAGACCTTTATGCATTTAACTCGCCAGAGTCGAGCTTTCTCAAACCCGGGAGAATTGATAGAGATGATGAGTCCAAAGTACTTGACCAGGACCTTGATGAGAAATTTTATGCATTTAACTCGTCGGGGTCGAGTTTTCTCAAGCCCGGGAGAATTGATAGAGATGAATGGAAGCAACTGTTTAAGGCATATGGGAGACGTCAAAAGAAGGA
>BEHA01001239.1:862092-882343 GCA_002897215.1 Eschscholzia californica subsp. californica | reverse complement strand
GCTATCACCGCAACTATTTCTGTTACTGGAAGTAATGTCGCGGTAATAACACCCGAAAATAAAGATGATGAACAAAAGATTATACCCATTGTTCCAACAAACATCATTTGCCAAACTACGGCGCTTGAGACTAGAACCAAATAATACTTTGTTGCTCCTAACTCGTATTGACTAGCTTCTCTCGGTATTGCCTGTAAAAATATAATAACAATTTCATTCAGAAGGATGAACAACAATACAAAAAATTATTGTTCGAATCTCGTCTAAATAATTTTTGATAAATCGAACCTTTTTTTTGTTCAATTGCTTAGTTTTTTTTCCGATGGGACTTTGCTTAGTTGATTATTGAACCAAATTATTGCCCACATAATTATACTTCAAAGATGATTTAGTAGAAATGGTCCATGATTTTGAGACGGTACAAAAAGGTTTCGGGACCGTTCTATATGCACTCCATAATTGTGGCAGTTCTAAATCATCCTAGACCCATTTGCAACGGTCCAAAAATGTTCTCCGGTCCTATTCCGCAACGGTTTCTTAAACGTCCTCAATTGTACCTGAATGGTTCTAAAATATTCCTAATTCTATTTAAAATTGATCTAAAAAGTCCCAAATTTCATTTTAACGGTTCTAAAACGTTTGTAAATAGAGTTTTAATCGATATATACTAATACATACCGGGAAATCCTTGTTGATGAGCATGCCTATGCTGGAAAAGACGGTAGCAGAACAAGCCATGAAAAACTGAAGTTGCAACACAATAGTATAAGTTACAGCTCTATTAGATTTAGCATACAAAGCTTCCATACAAGGCAATATAAACCCAGCCAAACACGCAGCACCGATACTCAGAATAAACCCAATCAAGTACTGAGAATTCGTTACCCCTTGAGGACGATCACCGCTCTTACTTAACCCTAACAAGATTGACCCCAAAGTCATAACCACAACCGCATTTATCGAATAAGGAGTGAATTTCTGCTTAACAATAATCAAAGCAAAGAAAGCAGTGAAAGCAAGTTGGGTAGCGAGTAGAAGCGAAGAAGTCGAAACCGGTAAGTAAGACAAGCCATGAGCATACATGAAATTGTTTACACCTAAAACAATACCTAATAAGATACTACATATAATGAGAAGTGGGGAAGCAAAGAACTTAAGGCCTTGTTTGCCTTCACGTATATAGAGGATCAAAAGTGGGATTATAAGTAAAGGAAATCCTGCAGTTTCTAACCAACTTGAAATCCATTTTTTAGTACCACCATGTAAGAAATAAAGCCTAAGTACTAAAGGACCACTAATGGTTCCTATAGCACTTACAGCTATGTTCAATAAAAGAAGACCATATTTGGATATGATTGAGGGTTTCTTAGTTTTGGTTTGGGGTACTCCATTCTCAAGTTTCTCTACTTCCATGGCCATAATTTGGAGATGGGTACTTGAAATCTTTCTCCCTCTCCCTCTCTCTCTCTCCCTCTCTCTCTCTCTTTATAGAGAATGTATTGCTCTCTCTAGTGTTTGATATCAATGAGAAGAGATGAGAGTAAATGAGGAATGTGGATGGGGTTTTGTAGTATGTAGCTAAAAGGACAAGAGGTAAATAGTCAGCATTGTATACGTAAGGATTTAGAAATAATTAGGAGAAGGTAGAGAACTCTAGGGTAAAAGTAAAACAAGTGTGGCACTATAGTGGACCGAAATTTCGATGGGGACCGTCTAATTTTACCGAGATCCGATGTGGACGGTCTGATTTCGATGAAAATGTCTAACAGAGATCTTATGTTATATCAAGGCCCTTCATCTTAAAATTTTGTATAGGACCAAGTCTCATTTTTGAAAGTAAAAGAAAGCAATGTTTGAATTTGAATTAGGAGTATTTTGGTTTGACCCATTGATGATCCAATAGGTTTGATTTTGATGTTTTGAATTCACCTGCTCTCCTCTATCACCAGTCTTAATTTCATAATATAATGGTGTTATAAGTCTATACTAATTGTCAAGTCTTCAATACACAAGAAAATATCTAGTTGATTCGAGTTGCTTGATTGTTAATTTGATGTAGATGGCTAAAAATATTGCATGCCAAAATAGAATTAATGTTAAACAACATATATGTTCGACGTTTTGACCGGCCAGATAGGTTGTCTCAACTAGGTCGACTAATAGTGACCATGTATAGTTAATTGTATGCCTCTTCGGTCATCCAGTCAAATTTGTACGGTGATAAACCCATATTTCAAGAAATTAAGTACTTTATTAGAGGTATCTGATTGATCAGTTGAATATTTAGAATATTATCATTAAAAAAAGGCAACTAAAATAAGAATTAAGAAGAGTTTCGTAAGATGGACCACAACGATGTGAAAACTACAAGGGTATGTAAATAGACAAGATTTGGAGAGAAAAAGTCAAACCCTTTCTCTCTCTAAATACTGACCGATCACATACCTCGACTGGAATTGAATTGTTAAATGTTGATCTTGCTAGATTGACATTAGAAGAAAAGGTTGAAATATTAAGAGAAAATAGCTGAATTTCGTGCTAGTTGAATTTCACGCTATGTTGAATGTTAACTCGGACTCCTATCTTTTTAGTGATTGTAGGACAATATTATAAGAGAATAGATGGTATGTCTTCAAACTCCGGCCAATTATTCATAACTCTAGAACGAGTTGACTTGACTTAACTCCATTACTTCTTCTCCTAGTTGTTAACCTCACTTAATTCAGTAGTTATACATGTCTTTCTCCAAAATTATTACTTGAATTTTACTGTTTCGAAAAAAAAAAAATTGTAAAAAAACAAACAAGTAGTTGTATGACAAAAATAATTTTGACATAAAAGATACGAAAATTTAATGAGCGAATTGATGGCTGTTTGGCTTGTTGACTTAAAACATTTCTGTTTTTCATCTTTCCCAAAGAAAGAAAAAGTTGTGCTTTTTCGGTAGCGGCAAGGACACGACATTTTTTTGGGAGGAAGCCATTAAAATCAAACTCACATTCATATTACTTTGTGATATTATATAATTTCCGGAGGAATCAGTTGTAACAACTTATTAATTTTCAGGTTGAGTTTTTCTTGACAAATCATGTAAAGTTGTCGTATCTAAACAAAGGAGGTTGCGTCACACGAGCATAATTGGGTGGAGGTATGTGAAAAAAACGTTTTTGGGATAAAGAACTACAAAATGATTTTATTATATATTTCTTGTGGACATAACATTGAGACACCAACATCATCAAACATGTGAGCTCGTAAACAGCCAGAAATCACACTGTGGAGCCTAAAAAACTATTAAAAAAAAGAGCGAAAACAAAGATTCTATTTATTCTTGTGGATGTCATTGAGACATCAGGATTATCGATATACAAGTTCATCTCCCACCATGAAAACAACATTAAGTGGGTGAAAAACACATTATCGACCATAAAGACTACGATACCGAACCGTAAAAGTCATGATAACAAACTCTAAAGACTATCAAGAACTACATCTACTTTATTTATTATGTATAAGTCCAGTTCCTTTATTTAATGTTATTGCAAGTAAAATTAGAAGAAAAAAAAGGGTCGAAAATCTATTCTGTCATGAAATGTGCAATAGTCTTAGCTCGGCGAAAATAGTTGATTAGTCCAAATTCTTTTGGACTAGTCAGACTTTTAGGAAAAATATTGGGAAAATTCATAATGGAGGTCCAAAATCGATTTTTCCAGACCATGATACCCCTTGGCTTGTAAAATCACGCAAACTTCCAAAAATTATGTGAATTCCGTAATGCATTATGATTGTTCATAATGTATTATGAAGTGTCTCTTTTCAGACTTCCTTTTATGGCAAGTTGTAACATATTATGAACGATTACGACAAAATCTTATTTGTTCTTCAACTCGATATAATATCGTTTTTCTTCCTAAACTATTTTTTTTGTTTCAAAACTTCGAGTATTTATTAGAGGTAAGTTGTTATCAATAGTTCATCATTAATGTCATTTTAGCTAGAGAAATATATAATAGAGAAACAAATTGAGCATGTCATCATGGCATCATCTGATTAAGTTTCATTTGTAGTTTCTCTCTAGAACAATAACTGTTACTTGTATTAAAATTTATTCTGTTTTTTGTTTGACGAATTTATTTGTACATTTATAGTATTACATATACCATCTTTTGAAGACACTTTTAAAGTTTCATTTTTTTTACATGGATTCCAAAAGTCATTGCATTCAACATGACATGGATACATCATGAACAAATACATGAATTGAAGCTCCATTCGAACTGTTAACCCCCTTTCCTATAATTGACTTGCTGTTTGGACCCTCTTTCATATAATTAACAGGCTGTTTGAACCCTTATTCCATTGCAACTGTCGTTAATGCATCTCGAAAATGAAATTTAAATTAAAGAGAGGATCACGTTTAGATATCAACTATGGTGTTTCTGGTATGATGATTGATTTTGGTGTATATGAAGTTGGAAAATTGAATTTCAGATAAGTAGTTTTGTTAAAGGGTCCAAACTGCAATATTGATTATCTAAGAGTAAAGTAGAAATTTTGTTAAGTATAACTTTGGAGACGGAATATTCCATCAAAAGAGAGTCCAAAGTACAACACTAGAAAAAAGGAGTTCAAACATCAAGTCAATTATAGGAAAGGGATCTCATAAAAAAAAAGATATAGGAAAGGGAATCCAAAAAGCAAATCTCCCTTGAAAGAATATGAAAATTAAATTATATTAAATAACTAAGAAATTTAATTCGCTATATAATAGATATAAATGTGTCATTCTTTGGAGTTCACTCAATTGGTTATGCCCATACAGGGTCGTGGCTGACAATTTAGGGGTCCACTGCCAAATTTCAATCGGGATTCTTTTACACATATTTGAGGTAAAAAATCTTTTACTCGCGAAGTAATGAGCACAAATTTAAAATGATTATCTGTAAAACGTTCTAAAAATTCATTGATAAACTCAAATGAATGGTGTGTATGGTGGTGCTCTGTGATTGTCCTAACCAAATAAAAATCCCCTAATTCGTATAGGATCTTACAAAAATTAGAGCTTTGGTTTTTCTTTTTCATACAATTTGAAATTAAGGTTTGAAAAGATAGATTTTTAGAGAAAAATTGCTACGAAAAAAATATGGGTTTTTTGAGCTTACCCCCTCACAATTAAATAGTAATTGAATTTACCCCCTTCAGTAATTGGTAATTGAGCTTACCCCCTTGAATTTAGATTTTTTGTCAAAACTACTAAGGATATGTTTGGTATGTGATAATAAAATCAGAAAGTAAATAATATATAAACAAAATCAATCTTTACTAATCATATTCCTGACCAAATCAAACAATAAAAAGAGGTAGAATCCCTAATATGAATCATATGGAAGAATAGTTGTTCTTGGTAGTGGCAATTATTTCACGTACGCCAAACATAGCCTTTGTGTTTTTGTCACGAATAGTAAATCCAAGGGGGTAAGCTCAATTACCCATTATTGAGGGGGGTAAACTCAATTACCAATTAGTGACGAGGGGGTAAGCCCAAAAAACCCAAAAAATATTACATAGAGATTTGAAAGTGGGAGATGTCTAGAAGGAGTTGGCCTTACAACTTACAAAAAAATTTTAAAATTAATGCTTTTAATGGGAGTTGAACCCAAGACCTAGTATGCAACAACTTCATCACTTACCAGCTGTGCTAGAACTCTTCTACATTAGTATTGATACTCTTCTATCCTAACTACGTTACTCCCCAATGTCTAAAGAACTAAATGGGCCAGTGCGGGCACCCTGCCTGCACTGGCCAATCCACGACCCTGTGCCCATATATGGCCAAAACTCCTCATAGTAAAGTTAATTATTACTAATGTAAGATTTCACTTCTCAAAACCACCATAACAATTGTTATTACCTATTATAACGGAAACGAATAATTTACCTAATGTGTAGTGTTTTTATCCGTTTTAAAGCTAAGAGCATCTCCAATGCAAGACTCAAGAAAAACTTTAAAAATTCTATATGTCAAGTGTGAAAAGTGGATATCTAAATGGTCTCTTTCTTATTTTCCATTTAGAGATACTCTATTGGAAAGCCTTCTCCAATGCAATACTCAAGAGAAACTCTAAAAACCTATATTTTGGTATAAAATCAATTGATTTTCTTATGTGGCACTTAAAAATCCTCAAGATGACACTCTAAATTTAGAGTGCCCTCTTAAGGATCTATAAAAGAATACATCATTTTTAGAGATTCATGTTGAGTTTTGCATTGGAGATGGATTTTAAAGAGAAACTCTAAAAAAATCTTATGTGGCACTCTAGGATTTAGAGTTTAAGTGTTGCATTGGAGATGCTCTAAGCTGTTTATATGTGACAATTTCCCGTAAATCTACCTCCTGGTAAAAGAAAAACTCTACCGCAAAACAACAAGCCAGATGCTTTCCTCTTTATGAAAAACAAGAAAATTTTCAGGTATAAAATTTTGAGTGAAACATTTTTGCATTTCTTTTAGTTTCTCCCAACCCTCATCACCATTCCTTCTCCACTCGGTAAAGGTCGTTAGCAAACAAGCATTGCTGGCGACCTTTAATTCTTTTTTTGAATCTTTCTTTCTTCTCCTCTGACAACCACCACCTCCCACGACTATTATTTCTCTCTCTTTCCTCCATTTCTCTCTCATACCCCCTCTCTCTATCTGTTTCGATAAATGGGAGGATCCCTTTTGCATGGACCCTCATATGATTGTGGGGATTTCCCAAATAAAATCTGGTACTAGTTTAAGAGATATTCTCCAAACCAAAACGGCTGGATGGAGAATTTCTTCAGAAAGTAGATCAAGATTCCGACAAAGAAAACTTGCCCCTTCGCCCGAATAGATAAAGAGAGAAGGTGTAGGAGGAGAGAGCAGAGGACAAGAGCGAGAGACGAAAGATGAGTGGTGGTGGGAGGAGGCTATGAGGAAAGAAATGGTGCTATTGGTAGTTGTAGGTGGTAGTGGCTCAGAAATGAGGTCAAAGAAGAAGTTTTGTTGTCTCGAAAAATTTGACAAAATCCACCATTTTACTTTTAAAATTTTGTGTTATCATAAAGTTTGACGAAATGTCGAAATCTACAATTTCCTCTTAAAATTTCCTACGGAAAATCTCTGGTTTCCCTAATGCGTCAGCATATGATAATATTGATATATAACTATACACAAACTTTAATATATAAGAGCATCTCCAATGCAAAACTCAAAAAATCTCTATTCATCATATTTCTCGAGTTCCAATTGAGGTTCTCACTCCTAGGTGGCGAAAATAGAGATCCTCAATTCTTGTATGTCTCCAATGCAAAACTCTAAACTTTTGTATTTTACTTATGTGGCATGGTTATTTTTGTAAAAAAAATAATTAGTTATTCTGAAAATATACGAAGACTTGATTTCTATTGGTTGAAATTTAAATATTAATGAGTTGGACAATTAGAGATATCTCAAGAGGACACTCTATTTCTGGAGTGTCCTCTTAAGATATCTCTATTCTACCATCGGCACGTCTTCTTTGAGTTCTTAGTTGAGTTTTGCATTGGAGATGATTTTTCAAGAAAAACTCAGAAAATCTTATGTGACACTCCAAATTTCTAAGATTGAGTTTTGCATTGGAAATGCTCCAAGTCTTGAAAAAACTATGAAAAGTTTTCGGAGATTTAACTTTACATATTTGCGTGGAGAAACTTAAGGATGAAAAAAATAGGTAAAACTGTCATGTAAACTAACTTAAAAATTATTGAAATTAACCCTTAACGATTTGATTTAGGCCGTGAGCTTTAGGGCACAAAAAAAGTCTCTGGATCATAAAGACTCTGGTCCACCAGTTGACCTAGCAGGATGCATATTTTTTTTTTTGACAAATCGACTACGATCTGCGTTAGTCATTAGAAGACATAGATACATCATTAAGATGTGATAAGTACGGTGACCGCCTAAGTTAAAACAATAATTAAAAAGGCTTAAAGCCCGACAACAAAGAGTCTAAAGCCCGACAACATTTACTTTATTTAGTGTCTAAACTACACGGGGTAAATTTTAGTGATAAATTGCTTCCACCGAGATTCGATCCCACGACCTCAAAGGTTTAAGAGGGATATCCTACCACTACACTAGAAAGTAGTGGGCATCATGCATATTGATTTAGGCCCGACTTTTTATGTCCCAAAACCGCTATGTTTGATTTATTAAAAGTGCATCATAAGAGAGGAGGAGAGTTGATAGAGATCGTTGATTCGTTATAGATCTGGGGTAAACTTTGACTTGCAACCTCTTCTAACATTATTCTTTTATTAATTTTTAGAGAAATACACAACCAATTGAACTAAAGCCCCTGCAAAATTATGAAGTTTAGCAATGAATATTAATGATTGAATATCAATGATTATATATATTTGTTGTGTCGTATGAATCCAAGAAGCAATATGACATATTTCAAACCTCGTGGTTTTAATTTCGTCAAATAATTTTGGTCCACAGTTCCGTTTTTTTATTGTTTACTCGCCTTTACTGACCTGCATGCATTATTTCAGATATAACAACTCAAAAGTGGAAGTAATAATCTATTGCTCTCATCATTTTCTATTTTTCAGGAACAAAGAAAATTGGAAGTCATTTTCAGTTACCAACTCCTTGGTCTCCTCTATGAAAGTTTGATCAAAATATGAGATCACTTTCATTAAGTTAATTAATCATCCAATAGCTGCTATTAGAGATGTCCTATATGTTACTCTTGGTTACGAAATTTTTCGTTGGTCATGTAAAATTATTCTGATACGCCTTTTAATGTGAATTTTGGTGAGCTAGTTTGGATAATTAAGGTCGAACACATGTGGTCATTTGGGTCTCTATCACATTTTGCCTACATCTTATAATATATTAAGGTAATTTGTTAGGATAACTCAACCTATTGGCAGCTAATAGCGAAATGTAGCGCTAGCTTTTGAGGAAAAACTCGTGTACATTGATAAAAAACTGATCACTCCATTTTTTCCAAGTTGATGTCTTTTACTTTTGTTATGAGAATGCTCACTAATCTTGAACTACGACCATCGTTCTGAGCAGGGGCGTGGCCAGTAAGTGGCATGTGGGGGCGCATGCCCCCACAAGCTCCAAGTGACTTCCCCTTAGTACTACTCCTTATATACCTATTTGGGATATTTTTTCCCGAGAGGCCCACTTCCCTTTTTTATTGTTGAAGCCCACCCACACACTTAGGGCAAGTCCAATGTGGGGCTCGGGCTCCCAATTTTGGGAGCCCTTGATTTTTAGGAGCCCCGGGGCTTTTTTAAATTCCAACGTCGGGCTCCTAACAGGGGCTCCCAAATCTAAATTATGTACGTGTGTAATGTACGCGTGCGGACTTTTAATTTCAATTTTCAACTATAAATTATTAATTTTAAATATAAAATTTAATATTATGTTAGAGAGAGAGAAGGAATTTTGAAAAGATAAAAAAAAATTAAAAAAAAAAAATTAGAGAAATGATTGGGAAAACAAATTTAAAACAATTTATATTTTTTGAAAAAAAAAATTAGTTTAAAAAAAATTTAAAAAATAAAAAGAAGTGGGGTGGATCCCCTTTTTAGGGGATCCACCCCAAATATGGCCGTTGGGAGACCCCCAACGGCCATATTTGGGGCTGGGAGCCCCCCAGCCCGGGCTCCCATTTGGGAGCCAGGGAGCATGGGGCTCCCAGCCCCACCGGGAGCCCAGCCCCGAGCCTCCCGGGTTGGAGTATGTGGGCTGGGGCTCCCAAATTTTGAATTTGGGAGCCCCACATTGGAGTTGCTCTTATTAAAGGGATTTTTATCTTTCCAAAGGTCCCAATTATCAATCTTTTTTTTTGTTGAGAGAACCAATTATCAATCTTAAACAATCAAACATAATTTACATCGTATTACTCTTCTTCATGAGTGAAATTATAACACGTGTTATAGTCTAATTTCTTTGTAAACCTAATTTGTTGAGTGATTATATTTTTTCGATCGACTATTCTTTGAAATATGGTTCTTGTCTTTTTCTTTACATAACAATTGCAATTTCTTTTTGTAATATATTGAGTTTATTAACTTAATTCTTTTGCTTAATCATTTATCAACGCAACCAAAATAATATTAAAAATAAACTGTGGAACTTCTTAGACTTAAAACTAAGTATTAGATAGTCAGTTACCTTAACAATTAAACAAGACAAACCATCTTATTCTATCGACTTTAATATTGATCCACTCTACATAAATTGATACATTTTGTCCTCTAAAAACTAAGTATTCTTTTATATTTCTATTTGGAATCGTGTAATTCTTCTTTTGTTGTTCGAAATTTAAAATCAAATTACTTTAAAATGTAATTCAGAACATAATGAAATTTACATATGTATTTCTTAAGATCATTCAAATAATATGAAATAAAATATAATATTTGAATGAAATTGCGTCTAAAATTGCCGTTTTCCAAATATAATATTGTTGTATAGGACCATTTTTTTCCGTTGAGTCGATCGAAGGCATTTAATATGTTAAATCACAACATGGTGAATAAATGGATATTGTTTAATTTATTTATGATATTTTGGTTTTTCATAATTAAAAAATGCCCCCACAAGAGAAATTTTCTGGCTTCGCCACTGGTTCTGAGAGTATTTTTTTTTGTTGCAAGCCATCGTTCTGATAATTGGGTCTCACAAAATATGAAATTGTTTAAGAATCTTATGTTGTAAATACAAACTTTTAATCCGTTTTAACAACAGGAGTTTATTTCGGTTGAAAATAAATACTTTTAATTCCATTTTAAAATCAGAAGTTTATGTAACAAAAAGTAACAATAATATTAAAAGAAAAAGAGATCAAAAAATCGCCGAGTCGAGTAATCTCAATCCTCAAGATAATTTATACATTGTTAGTTGTACCAGCAAATTTAGTGTTTGTCACCCAAGATAGAACGAAGTTACCTTTCAGAGTTAGATGGTACATCTGGTTGCCAAAAGTCTGTCGAATTTTGATTTTTGAGTAAGTAATACAAACTTATGTAATTATGTTGAACTAAATGACTGTTTAGAACTTTAATGCTTCTCTGATGAATACTCTAAAAATGATGTTTTGACTATTACTCGTTTGCAAAGTTAGTTTGGTATATGTAGGCAGTGAACAAATGCGACTGTGTATGTCTCCAACGGACACACTTGATTGTTGACTTGGTAAACAGTCATGTTCGGACTAGGCGCCCAGATGTGGACCGTAGGATCTTCAATGCTTATGTCTAACCACCTCAGGTCATCTAGCTGGTGGATTCTCCTAACCCATTCCTCAACTATTTACCATCCGAGTAGATCCCGCAGTCGAAAAGAAAAGTACTTCAATCACTCCACGATGTGTATGTGTGCCACTAAAACGCCCAATGAGCCCTAAATGCTCATCTACCCACGCCACACGGGCGTGTTCAAAGTTTGTGTGATTTGCACCATGCAAAACACTTTTTCTCACTTAAGTCACTATCCAAATATACAAGTTATTATAAGGAGAGAATTTATCTCTCTACTTTCTATGTGGGACTATCTAGTTCCTACTTCATTAGTTTAGTTGAACAACTATACCAACTTAAAATGTTAATAACTCATTCAGTAGGAATCCGTTTTGGACAAACTCTAGGTCTAGATTAAAGCCTCGACGAGACGAATCCACGTTTGGTCTATATCCATATTTGGTATACTTTTGGTCCCTCAAAATTATGAAATACAATTCCAGCTAAATCCTTGCTTCATCCTGTTCGAACAGTAATGATATACAAATCCCGACACTAATCTTCTAATAATATTGGCATAATCTTTTACTTAATTGGACAATCAAATTTTCTGAAAGCAAAGAAAAAAAATCTTCAATTAGAATTTAAAAATGTTTCATTCCCTTACGTTTACTTTAATTTAACCACACATTTAACTTTCTTATTTCAAAATAAAATAAGAAGCGTAAGCCTCCAAAGAATCTCGACCGAAAATAATTGAATGTATATCAAGACTACAAGGTTTGCCATCTTGATTTCTTCGAAAACAATCCACAATGACTCGGAAAAAAATACTAAGAGATCAAAAATAAATTAGAAATCATCATTGGTCTTTGCTAGCCAATATATTAAGATAGGGTTACATTTTCTTCTTTGCATTAAAACTCTTGCATAGTGACAGGGGAAATTGAAAGTCCTCCACGCAAGATCTAATCATATACTATTGAAATAGATTAAACTAATGGAGCCTTAAATTCCCGTAGGTGTAACAGAAGTTGGGATGGCAATGGCAGGGTAATGGGCTTAATCAATCATTTTCTGATAATTGGATAGGTCATAATTGAATGCTCAAAACGAAGAGGTCAGTCATTGATTTCATTCGGTCAACCTCACCTTACGATATACATAATGGACTTTTTTTTTGGACAATGAAGCTATTAGTACTTCATTATTAAGGGGTCCGTCTATAGACACCCCTTCAAATTGCTATTCGTGCCCCTTTCTCTTAGCATCCTGTACAAACTTCTAAAATCTCTCTTAGGGCCTCCATTACCCTTCTATTGTAACGGTCCAAGCCCAAACCTTCCTGCCATAAATTTTTGTATTCTCTTGGTTTCTTCTTCTTCTTCTCTGATATCTTGTTTGAAATAGCTTTTGATATCTTTTTTTTCTTCTTATGTTTCTCTGGGTCTATTGGAATCTTGGTGGTGGAGAAACCTTTGCAGTGACCTCAATGTCTCATTTTAGGTAAGATTTACAACTTTTCTTTCTTTCTTTCTTTTTTTTTAATGATTGAGCAATTTTTGTAAGGTTTCGTACTCATTCCAGTGAGTTTGCTCACAGCGAGGTCAGTTCGTTTGTACACAGACTTACTTCATACCTTTTTCATGCCTCTCTATTGGAATGACTAGTCCAAAGTTCATGTCATTCGGATTGGTCAGTCCGAATTCTGCCGCAATGGAGAACTCGTGCTGGTTGAAGTTACTTCAGACCGTATCTGATCCATGAGCTGTCTCTCTATTGTTCAGTCCGATAACTATCTGGATGTATGGTCTGAGCTTAAGTTTACCTTTAATTTTCATAATTATTGTTCTTAGTTTTATTTCACTTTCTACCCGAAGTTATATTTGAGTTATGGCTGCACGCATTCATCCTAACGGAGCGAGAGGGCTCCTAGAATTCAGAGTCGAATAGCGGCTGATGAACATAACTAACAGGGTTCTAAGCAAAGAACCAATTGCTACACCGCCATTAGACCTTCCTTTTAGGATAGAGAGGAACTTAAGGGTCGGACGTTAGGGAAAAGATGCATCATGATAAAAAGAGGTCTCGACCAAAGAACCTGGATAGTCTACTCTGAAGATCTATCAGATATGTAAAAAAACTTCACAGACTGGATGATCCGAGACATTAGGGTGTGTCTCGGTAATCGCAAGACCTAAAAAGACAGATCAACTTGTCAGGGTTTATAGGGGTTGACCCGTGGCTGTTTAAGAAAAATCGGTCTGGTCAAGTCTGAACCGATCTAGTTTTTCCTAAAATCAAAACAATTGTACATAAATCAATGAAAATTGAATATACGGGTCATGAAAGGCTTATAGACCTCTTTGTCGACAAATCCTGTTAAAATATCTTTCTATATGATATAATAGATATTAGGAAATATCAAATATTATAAACTAGATTGAAATAGGAACTAGTAAATATATTAGTAGAAACTATTAGAAACTAATAAAATATTAGGAACTAGTAAAATTAGAAACTAGTAGTATTGTAACTCTATAAATAAAGTCTTATATTTCTTTTGTAAAACATCAAGGAATAAAACAATTTCTTTGATCAATTTCAACTTGGTACCAGAGCCAACAGTTTGAAATTTGGGGTTGGGAATTTATATTGATTGAAAGGGAAAGAGCCTTCATCTTGTTTTTCCGGTTTAGCTAAAGTGAAGGGCAGCTGATGCTTCCGCAATAATGGCTCGCAATAAGGCAAATTCAAATTTTGCTAAACTTGTTGGTCAATCTGACAAAACTACTTATAAGTGTACTCACTGCAACAAAATTGGTCATACCAAAAGTCATTGTTATGAATTATTAGGCTATCCAGAATGGTGGGATCATAATCGAAAGAAAAACTTTAAGAAGACCCTTGTAGATCCAACTGTTAAGCAAGCTTCATCGACGGTAGCCACTACAGGTAATGTAAGCAAGACTTTAAATATGTCTACACATATTTTGAATAAGACTTGGATAATTGATTCTGGTGCTACAGATCATATGACTTTTGATTCTAGACAAGTCTCAACCATTAACCAATCTTCACATAAATATGTCTCTACTACCAATGGCACCTCAACCCCTGTTGTAGGGGAAAGACCTATAACTCTAACGTATACATTGAACTTAGACTCTGTTTTGGTTGTCCCATCTTTAGATCATAATTTATTATCAGTGCCTCAAATAACCACCACTCTATTTTGTGTTGTCATCTTTTGGCCTGAATTTTGTGTATTTAAGGACATCCGGACAAGGCAAACAATTGGTTATGGTGTTAGGCGAGGAAAGTTGTATTACTTGGATTTAGTATCTGAAAGCTCTAATAAATTGCGTCAGGCATTAGTAGTGAACAATTCCGAAACAAAATATAAAGATGAAATATGGTTATGGCATCGCCGTCTGGGGCATGCCTCCTTCGATTACCTTAAGAAATTATTTCCATCATTATTTATTAAATGCGATGTTTCAAGTTTTCAATGTGATGTTTGTGCACTTGCAAAAAGTCATCGTGCATCGTTTCCGTTAAATTTAAATAAAAGTCTAACTCCTTTTATGATCTTACATTCCGATTTCTGAGGTCCATCTAAAGTTCCTACTTTGGGTGGGGCACGGTGGTTTGTTACCTTTATTGATGATTGTAATAGGATGACTTGGGTGTGTTTGATGAAAGCTAAAAGTGAGGTACAATTATTGTTTCAGAAGGTGCATAAACTGTTTAGTACTTAGTACAACGCAAATGTCCAGATACTTCGTAGTGACAACGGAGGTGAGTATATGGATCATGAACTTCAAACTTATTTGGTTTCTCATGGTATTGTTCATCAAACTACTTGTCCAAATACCCCTCAACAAAATGGGGTCGCTGAAAGAAAGAATCGTCACTTGTTAGAAGTTATCAGAGCTATGTTGATCGAGGCACATATGCCATTATCTTATTGGGGAGAAGCACTTCTTGCTGCAACCTATTTAATTAATAGAGTACCCTCTAGTACTATTGATGAGTTTAAGACTCCGTTTCAAGCTCTATCGAATGCTACAACTTCTCCGACAGTTTCAAATTTACCTCCCCGTGTCTTTGGTGTGTAGCATTTGTTCATCTTCATGAGCACCAACGTACAAAATTAACTCCAAGGTCATTAAGATGTGTGTTTGTAGGGTACGCTGCAAATCAGAAAGGGTACAGATGTTATCATCCTCCAACTAAACGAATGTTTGTTACATCGGATGTTATCTTTCATGAAGATTCTAAGTATTTTTCACCTGAGTCTGAACTTCAGGGGGAGAAAACTAAGCAAGAAGTTTTGACTCTTGATTATGAAGAAACGAATAATCATGTTGAAGAGAACAACATTGGATCTAATATTGAAGTAAATGGTAGGCGATCAACTGCAGGATATTTTACCTTTGTTGGTGGAAATCTTGTTACATGGAGAAGTAAAAAACAGAACGTTGTTGCACGTTCAAGTGCGGAGTCTGAATTTAGAGGAATGGTTGATGGCATACGTGAAGCGTTATGGTTAAGACTCATGTTGGATGATTTAGGATATCCTTCTGAAAGACCAATTCAATTATATTGTGACAATAAAGCAGCATGTGATATTGCTCACAATCCAGTCCAATACGACCGCACAAAGCATGTTGAGGTGGATCGATGTTTTATAAAAGAAAAGTTGGAAGACAAGATTGTAGAGTTACCAAAGATCCGATCTGAAGATCAATTGGCTGATGTTCTTACCAAAGCAGTTTCAAGTCAAATATTTTCGAAAATGATAGACAAGTTGGGCATGTGCGATATCTATGCACCAACTTGAGGGGGAGTGTTGAAATATCTTTCTATATGATATAATAGATATTAGGAAATATCAAATATTATAAACTAGATTGAAATTAGGAACTAGTAAATATATTAGTATAAACTATTAGAAACTAATAAAATATTAGGAACTAGTAAAATTAGAAACTAGTAGTATTGTAACTCTGTAAATAGAGTCTTATATTTCTTTTGTAAACCATCAAGGAATAAAACAATTTCTTTGATCAATTTCAACTCGACAAATCCATGCTCAAGAATCGGTGGGAAAGTCCCACTACGTATACGTCCAAATTTTTTAGAGCTCCCTTTATCTATGATTTTTTTCTACTTTGAAGATGATCTAAATCAACACAATGGAGTATGATATCGTTGGTCGTCGGTGAGGGTCTACTGGCTGGTGTCGGTGCAAGAGGATCTCGATGGTTGTTGGCGAGATATATAGAGATGGAACTTTTGATGGATTTTTAGAATCTCTAGGTTTTGGATGGATAAAGGAGAAGAAGATAAGAAATATGGGTTAGCAAAACCCAATATTTTTTTATACTCACTATGATAAGGGGCTCGTATAGATGTTAGAGGTCAAACGAGATTGAATATGACCAATCTCTTTTCTGAGGCGCGAATAATAATTTCAAGGGGGGCCTATAGCTGCTCCGTTAATCAAGTGGCACTTATGAGCCTAATAACAATACCCACTGGATTCTCAAAAAAAAAACAATACTCATTCGGATATCACTTGATACCCGTATATCTGACAATAAAAATTAGAGGCCTCCGCCACACAATTATGTGTTAAGATATTACATGAACGATCATACGTAGTGAACTAGATATAAATAAATTTTGACGCTAGTTGTTTGATAAACGTTACCGTGGTTCAGTGGCACCATGGAATGTATTTTTCTTGACCCGTGATTTTCATACGGACATCGGAAGCATTCCCTTCTATTATCACTCACCAACACATTACAGGAATCATGAGGGTACTAGTTTGTGACCATTAAGAAAAAGCATGAGGGTAGTACTATACACTAAAAGACGAAGAAATAAGAAATATTAACAGTTAAAATTGACTGACAAAAAAAAAAAGTTAGATAATATAGGTGTCTTATTTTCCAGTTGATCACAATTTGGGAGCTAAAATAGAAATAACTCTTGTTAACACGACCTACAGTAAAATATCTAAAACACACCGAGATTAATTCTAAATGACGAATTATAATCGTCAAAAGTTCGTAAAGGTTGGATTAAATGCCTAGCCGGTATAACGAGTGACTTAGTGTTATTTTGTAAGAAATGGTGACTTGGTGTCGAAAGCAAGTAACATTTTTTTTGTTTACGGCACAGGTGAAGTTGTATTCGTAAGTAAAAGTAAGTTTTAGTAAATAAAACGAAATTTGAAAAACTCCCGAAATCACCAAGATTGATATCCGAGACGATCGAAGGAGTTAACCTTATGTGAAACTCAAGTTCTAAAATCTCTCCCCTAACTTAAAACGTGTACTTGAGATTCTAAGTGTAAACACTCTCAATTGTAACATAGAATTATTAAAGGAAAATAAGGTGAACGCGATTATTATAAATTAATCTCACGCGTCCCATATTGAGGGTTTGGTGATCGGTAAGAGATTATAAAATAGTTGGTCGTCGAGAAAAAGTAGCTACAAGTCTACAACAGAGAACACTAATGAATGATCACATTTCACTAAATATTAGTTAAACATTCATGCTTTTCTCATTCCTTATTATTTTAACAATCCCCACTAAACGAAGGCCACTTGAAACTCATCCCCATTCATACACGCACATTCTTCTTATAAATTAAGAAACCAAATCCATCAATTCTCATCTCATTCTCACATCAGCATTTCATCTCCAAAACACTAATATTAACATTTCTCAAACCTCACTAGCTCTTGTACTGTAAACATGGCCAAAAGCATCGAGATGATGGAGGAAGGAGTCTTGGGTCAAAACAATGTTAACAACAACAGTCTCACTGATATCAATGAAGACTCAAACAAGTCTATGTTTGCTAAATGGGGACTCCTCTTTTTCTATTGCATTTGCACTGCCGTTGGAATCATCGGCGGACCTTTACAACTTAGGCTCTACTTTTTACACGGTGGTTCACGAAAATGGTTATCAAGTGGGTTACAAACTGCAGGCTTCCCAATTCTACTCATTCCTCTTTCTCTCCTCTACTATCGACGCAATCAAACACCCAGTTCTCTAAATTTCTTTGCTTCCCCAAAGCTCTTACTCTCAAGCATTATAATTGGCCTATTACTTGGAGTTAGTAACTTCATGTACTCCTATGGTTTATCATTCCTTCCTGTCTCTACCTCCTCCATTCTCATTTCCACCCAACTCATTTTCACTGCTGTATTTGCTTTCATAATGGTTAGGCAAAAATTTACTTCTTTTTCGATCAATGCAATTGTAGTAATGACCTTGGGTTCGGTTCTACTAGGTATTGGAAAGAGCGGTGACCGTCCTGAGGGTGTCACTAGTTCACAATACTTGTTAGGCTTCATTCTTAGTATAGGCGCGGCTGCTTTGGGAGGATTTGTTTTACCTTGTACTGAGGTTGCTTATGCTAAAGCAAGCAAAGTCATTACTTACCCAATAGTGTTGCAATTTCAATTTTGCATGGCATTATCCGCGACAGTTTTTTGCATCATAGGGATGCTTGTTAATAAAGATTTCATGGCAATGCAAAGAGAAGCGAATCAATATGAATTAGGTGCCATGAAGTACTACTTAGTGTTGGTTTCGGGTGCAGTGGTGTGGCAGATTGGCTATATTGGAACATTGGGAATCATATTTTGTACAACTTCTCTATTCGCTGGAGTCATTAGCGCGGTATTGCTTCCTATGACAGAGATAGCGGCAGTGATAGTATTCCATGAGAAGTTTACTGGGGAGAAAGGAATGGCTTTGGCTTTGGGACTTTGGGGATTCATTTCTTACTTCTATGGATCCTACAAGGAGTCAAAGAAGCCAACTAATGTTGGTGATGGTGATCAAACACTCAAGGATACTAATACACCCTAGTGAATGAACCTTGCGATTTCAAGATTGTACACCAATTGTTATTTAAATTAATGTTTCTTCGTCGCTACATAATTATATATTTATTTTTCTTTAATATTCATATCTCCTTGTCAATTTATATGCTCTTGGAAATGTTATTAGTAGAAACCAATGCCGATCACAGCTGTACGTGATTGATCCAAGTAATCTTTATTTTGGAAAAGATAAGATAGATTCATTGAAAAACAGGGTGAGAGAGTTAGTTGAGAAAACCAACTACTCTGCTATGCTTAAACCCTGGGAAGAGCATCCCTGTTGGACCAAATATAGGCCAACGACAAAGTCAAGAAGTTAACATATTTACAGGACAGGTACATGCTGCAGTCATCGCTAAAGTCATCATCAAGGCAGATTCCACAGAGACCTGCTATGGGAGCCCTGATATGGGAGGTGGGAGATGCTAGAGTGCCCAGTTTTTAGCCCATTAAATTGCCCAGCTGATGTGGAATCACTAAAAGACAAGGGTTTTTCAAAGTTTGACTACGGTGGGGACCGCTTTTATTTCTAAATAAGGAAAGTTGGGCATTTTAATGGGCAAAATTGCTGGGCACTCTATCATTTCCCTATGGGAGGTTGGCACGAGTTTCCTATGCGCCTTGAGCCGTTTTCCAACTTTTATGAATAAAAGTAAACATAGTTATTACTCCTATTCTTTTGGTCAACCATGTAATTAGTGTGTTTTGCCAAAGGTTTCGTTAGTGAGTTTTTTTATATTTGTTTGGTTAGGGAGTTTTGTTTTTGTTAAGGGTTTGGTTAGTGAGTTGTTCATAAGAAAGTGGAGTTTCAAAGCCAATAAAGCTAGCTTTTCAATGAATAAATTATCTCAATTCCCAACTCATATTACGAAAACATCAAAACGCGATATGAAATAAAGAAGAGAAATTGAAGTCTGGGGAACCTTCTCCGACCATAAGGAGGAAGCGTTAACTAAAAATCGTGGAAGATGACAAAATACAATTACTTTTAACCGAAAATACTTGGTCAAATCAAGTATCTGTGTGGCTACTGTTGAAAGTGTCTTGAATATGGGTTGATATCGA
>BEHA01001239.1:847766-861213 GCA_002897215.1 Eschscholzia californica subsp. californica | reverse complement strand
CCCTGCCACCATCATATGAAAGCTTTGTTGATTCTTTTATGTCTGGAAAAACAACTACAACCTTTGAGGATGTTAAAGCAGCATTGAACTCGAAGGAGTTGAGACGGAGGTCAATGGAAGAAAGCAGCTCTGGAGATGGTTTGATTATAAGGGGAAAGACGCGACATTTAGGTGATGGGAAGGGTCGGGTTAGGTCTAAATCGAAACCTAGTAAGTACAGGTGCTTTAAATGTAAGAAGGAGGGGCACTTCAAGAAGAATTGTCCTGAAATTAGGAAGAAGTCAGGTGAGGCAGCAGTCATCGAAGAAGATGATGGTAGTGTCTTGGCAATCATTGAAGAATGTGATGAAGCTATGGTTCTGGCGACCAATGCATGCTTCGCTGAAGATAGGTGGATTTTGGATACTGGTTGTACATTTCATGTATGTCCTCAAAAGGAATGGTTTTCCACTTACACAGTCATTAATGGCGGTAACGTGTTAATGGGAAACGACGCTCCTTGTAAGGTGGTTGGAATTGGTACTATTCAGATCAAGATGCATGATGGTGTTGTGAGGACTATAACAAACATCAGACATGTTCCAGATTTGAAGAGGAATCTAATCTCTTTGGGAACTCTGGATGATAATGGTTGCAAGTATACTGGTGAAGGTGGTATTCTTCGGATTTCTAAGGGGAGTCTTACAGTTATGAAGGGGGTGAAAAAGAATGGTCTATATGTGCTACAGGGTAACACTGTTACCGGATCTGTAGCGGTATCATCATCACACAAGGAAGTTGAGACTACCAAGCTATGGCATATGCGGTTAGGGCATATGAGTGAAAGGAGAGTGGTTATACTGTGCAAGAAGGGTTTACTCTGTGGGCAGAAGGTTGGAAAACTGGAATTATGTGAACATTGCGTCTTCGGGAAGCAGTGTCGGGTAAAGTTCAGTACAACGGTTCGTACTGCCAAAGGAACTCTGGATTACATCCATTTCAAATCTTTGAGTCGGGTTAGCTCACATGGTGGGGGTAGATACATGTTAACCTTAATAGATGATTTTTCCAGGAAAGTATGGGTCTACATACTGAAACGCAAAGATGAGGCATTCGTCAAATTCAAACAGTGGAAGACCTTGATTGAGAAGCAGACTGGAAAATCGATCAAACGCTTGAGGACTGACAATGGCATTGAATTTTGCGGAAACGAATTTAATGGGTTCTATGTAGACTAAGGGATTGTGAGACACCATACGGTCAGAAAGACACCACATCAGAATGGTGTGACGGAACGTATGAACATATCTCTATTGGAACGAGATCGTTATATGCTTTCAAATGCAGGGTTGTCGGAGGTGTTTTGGGCTGAAGCAGTGAACACGCGCGGCAGAGTATCTGGTAAATATTTCGCCATGTACATCTATTGAGTGTAAAACTCCTAATGAGGTGTGGTGTGGTTATCCTGCGAAGTATGAAAACTTAAGGGTTTTCGGTTGCCCGGCTTATGCACATGTTAAATAAGGTAAGCTAGATCCGAGGGCTAAGAAATGTGTATTTCTTGGTTATGAGGCCGGGGTGAAAGGTTATCGGTTGTGGAATCCGGATGGAAAATCAAAAAAATTTATTATCAGTAGAGATGTTATTTTTGATGAGTTAGCCATGGTAACTCAGAAAGTAACGTCTGTAGATGCTCGGGAGGGTGTTGGCAAACAGGTGTAGCAAGAAGATCACGGATAACGGGTGGAGTTTGAGATAGACACTCCGGAAGAGGTTCGGCCTCAAAAAGATGAGCAAGCTGAGGAAGATGAACCAGAGTTGGTTCATTACAGTGTTGCGAGGAACAGGGGAAGGAGAGACATTCAGACACCGGAAAGGTATGGAATGGCAGATATGGTTGCATTTGCACTTAGTGGGAGAAAGCATTGATGGAGGTGAACCATGCACCTACGAAGAAGTTATGAGGAGTAATGAATCTAGGCAATGGTCTTTTGCCATGAATGAAGAGATTGAGTTTCTTCGGAAGAAACGGACATGGGAATCAACGAGCAGCCTAAGGGTCAGAAGATTATTGGTAGCAAATGGGTTTTCAAGAAGAAAAAAGGAATCCCAGAGGTGGAAGATGCACGATACAAAACACGGTTAGTAGCTAAGGGGTTTACACAGCGAGAAGGGATAGACTTCAATGAAGTATTTTGTCTTGTTGTTAAACATAGCTCTATTAGAGTAATACTTGCTATGGTTGCTTTGTATGATATGAAATTAGAGCAGCTTGATGTTAAGACTGCGTTCTTACATGGAGAGTTGGAGGAACAAATCTATATGTGTCAACCAGAGGGGTTTGAGATTCTTGGGAAAGAATCCCAGGTCTGTTTGCTGAAGAAGTCCTTGTATGGACTGAAACAGTCTCCTAGGCAGTGGTATAAACGTTCTGACACGTTTATGGTTAAAAATGGCTATACAGAAGCAGGTATGATAGTTGTGTGTACCACAAAAAATTATCGGATGGTTCTTATGTATATCTACTCCTATATGTGGATGGCATGCAGATAGCGTGCAAAGATATATCGGAAATCCACATTTTAAAGGGTCAGTTAAAGGGTGAGTTTGAGATGAAAGACTTGGGTGCCTCAAGGAAGATATTGGGTATGGAAATACGGAGAGACGGATCTACTGGGAAACTGTTATTGTCTAAAAAAACGTACATCGAGAAGGTGTTGGAACATTTCAGTATGACTAAGGCAAAACCTGTCGGTACTCCATTGGCAACAACTGATGACGAGACGGAGTACATGTCTTAGGTGTCTTATGCAAATGCAGTAGGTGGCATTATGTATGCTATGGTGTGCACAAGGTTTGATATTTCACATGTTGTTAGTGTAGTAGGCAGATACATGGGCAGACCTGGAAGAGGTCATTGGCAGGCTGTGAAATGGATACTACGGTATCTGGGAGGAACTGTGGACGTTGGTCTGGTTTACGATAGAAGGGCTGACACTTCTGGTTCGGTAGTTAGATTTGTAGATTCGGATTTTTCAGGGATCTTGATAAGAGAGGTCGCTGACCGGCTATACGTTCACACTATGCGCAAGTGCCATTAGTAGGAGAGTCGTGCTGCAGTCGGTGGTAGCCCTGTCTAACACGGAACTTGAGTACATAGCAGCAACACAGGCGGTGAAGGAGGCAATATGGCTGAGTGGTTTAGTTCGGGATTTGGGCCTGAAGCAAGAGGTGACAGAGGTCTACTGCGACAACCAGAGTGTTATTCATTTGACCAAAAATCAAATGTATCACGAGAGAACTAAACACATTGATGTCAGGTATCACTTTATCAAGGACGTTATTGAAGAAGGGAAGATCACGATGAAGAAGGAATCTACGGCAGATAATCCAGCGGATATGTTGACCAAGGCAGTTACAACTTTCAAGTTTAAGCATTATTTAGACTTGATTGATATTTCCAGATGTTGAGCCCTAGCAGGGCTGGAGCGACGACGGCTCAGAGGCACTGAGCTATGATGGTGGCAGATTTAAGACAAGAGGAGCATATTCAAGTCAAGGTGGAAAATTGTTGAAAGTGTCTTGAATATGGGTTGATATCGAACCCGGTTTACGACCCGCCAACCCGCTTACAAGGCGGCGAATTTTGGACCCATTAGCGGAGCTGATTACTGAGACATGGCTAGTATGCGAAGCAGGGCTTCGAGGCAGAGCTGGACTCCGAGACAGAGCTGGAATGCGAAGCTAGGCTTATGTCGGTTATTAGTATTAGCGTATCCATGTGTAATTCGAGAGAGTCGATGAGGCGGTGGGATTAGGGTTTAGTGGTTATATAAACTAAACACTAAGGAAATATCAGTAGCACAATCTGACAAAATCTCTTGTGTAACTTGTTTGCTTATCATGGTGGAAATCATCGCGTCGTTGTCGTCGAGGAGTAGGTCTCACCAACCGAACCACGTAAATCTCTGTGTTCTGTTCTTAATTGTTCTTTATTTCATATTGCTTCTGCTTGATTACTCGTATTGATCACATTAAACCCCAATTGGGCACAACAGCTACTACATCGTCTTAGTAGACAAACACAATGCTACTAGAGTGACTTTGTGATGGTGTGTGTGAGAAAATTTGATCAAAACTTCCTTTAAATTTTTTTTATTTTTGTGAAAAATGATCACCTAATTTTTTAGTCTTCAACTCCCTAAGTACCTTCACAATCTGCAACAACTTGCAGCAGCTTCGAACAGCTTGCAGCAACTTTACAACAAGTCTGCAGCAGTTTTGCAATAATTTGCGACAAAGTACAAATTTATGTTTTTAACCAAACAAGGAACAAATTTTGGAATTTAACAAAACAAATTATAACTTGTCTTTTTAACTTAAAAAAATTTAAAATTGGATCTTCAACCTAATTTCCTGAAAATATAATTAAACTGTTCTTTAACAATGAGTCTAAAGCTAGCTATCAAAACTGGAACCCTCAACAAGTAAAATTTGAAAACCGCGAAAATTCAAGAAATACAAATTCCGCCGTTAAGTCATCTTAATTAAAAGCATTTTTTGGGTATATAGTGAAGATGTGTCACGGTCACACTAAGCATAAAATGCTAATTTGGTACTATTTTTTTTTTTGTTGAAAGGGAATAATACATTAATATAAAGAGTCTATTACAATAAGTTAAGACGAAAAACATAAATACAAAAAGTAAAGAAGTACAACAAAATATCACAACTGAAAAGTGCATAGTATTACTTCGGGTTGCAGACCAGTCTTCATAGTGTCGTTTGCAAGGCTTGCAGCTCTTCATGAGAAATATACCATAATTAATCTTAAGAGCCATTCTGGTAGCTATAAAGATGAACCTCGTATCTAACTTCTTGTAACACTTGAGATGGATTAAACATACACCCAAAATCTCCGGAAAAGACGAGGGTGTCTGCAAGATGGAATCAAAGGATGATTCTGGGGTATCCCGCCAGTATTCTCCATATACAGAGACCATATCCGATCGAATTTTACAGTGTAGAAGCAGTTCAGACACCTGGTAAATGGGATCGCCGTCATAGCCCGAGTATAAATACCCTGCTAATCCGACAAAAGACCGCAATTCAATTGCGTAAAAGGGTGGAAATGAACATGTTACAGAACTTGGAATAAGAGCTAAATCTATAATACCGCCAAAAGCAAATATAATCAACAAAAAGTGAGCTGGAAGATAAGTAACATAAACTGCACGTCGAAAATGGAGTTTAATATACGATGTAGAGTGGCGACCGGGGTCGAAGGGAAAGTTTAGATGAGGGTTTTTTATTACTAATCTGATAGATATACATAAGTGTCCAGCATATGTACGATTAGTGTTCCTAAATTGAATTCGATGCAAAATCGGTGAAACTAAAATAGATAGCCGATCAAAATGATCGTAATTAGATCGACAACATGGAAACTTTGTATAACTAGGAAAGGATGTATGATTGTTGCAGGCATAAAGGTTCCACACAACAAGATTGCAAAGAAAAGTTAAAATAAGGGTTTGTTCATAGAGGGGTATGAGTCGGAGGAGAGGGACCTCCATTTGATGATCCAAAGCTCAATCACTGATAGATATCATCTTAAAATTCGAGACACGGGGTGCAAAAAAGTGAAATCAACAGTAAATCGGACGTACAACGGGTGGTCTACACTGAGCTTGATTCTAATACTATGAGAGAGTATAGAGAGAAATATTAAGAGATTATAGTATTAAGATAAAATAAGTAGAAAGGAGATGAGGTTTGAAAACCTTCCCTAATTCTGATGAAAGGGTTCTTTTGTTGTGATTGAGCTTCACTACTCTAATCCAAGAGTTGGAGTCTAGATGTGGAAGATCATTTCAATTTTGCTTGATGATCTGGTGTGATTTGCAATGAAACCTAATTTCCGATTTGGCTTCCGAATTGCAAGTAGCTATGATTATCTTCTAGATTTGATAAGGGTTAATTATTGGTTGAAGGTGTGGGTGAAAATCAATGTTTCTACATGAACAAAAGGAGGTCGGTTGGATTTGGATATGGTATAGTAGTAGTTGTCTACTTAAATCTATTGATGGGGGTAATTATTCTTTATCCAGTTTACTGGTTGTTCTCTACGAAGAAGGATACTACTACCAAGGTAGGATCTTAGGGTAGATACTATGGGTGATTGAAGATCGAGAGGCGTTTTTCAACAGGTGGTTGAAGAGAATCTGTACTAGATCTTCAATTGAAATTAGGGTTTTGGGTAAGGGTTACTCGAGAAAGAAGAGAGAGAAAAATCGCTTTGATGACGTAAGCCCAGAGCCTCTCTCTCCTAAAAAACCCTTCTTGACCGCTAATTTGGTACTACGTGTTGCATTAGTTTGATAATAGTGTAAAATTACAAGGAAATAAATGCAATCTTTGCTATTTAATTCTTGCCATTGATAAACATCTACAAATTTAAATTACTAAAATTTCTGAAATAGTATTATAATTTACCGGGTCTAATATCTTCTTTTTCACTAAACAGATGATTTTTTTAATTTCGGTTCCGATAAAGAGAGGTGCATGGAGTGAAGGGTGATTTCCTACTAATAAGGGTCCATTGAGATAAGGCCCAAAATAAACGAAGAAGGAAAAGGATTGAATAGAGGAACTCTCGAGCATTTGGTGATCCCAGATGTGTCAATATCAATGGAACGGGTGACTCATTATTTTAGTCAATTTGCACTCTTGACACAATTACTCTCATATGTATTAAAATTGGTTCGACTCAATCCACCCCACAATCCCACCAATTTTATATCGAAGTCGGACGACTTCAATTTGTACGATGATGGAGAACAAAATGTGTTTTGTTACATACAAATTCGTTGTGTATCATACATATGTTAAGATTCATAATTTGTTAGTAACTCAAAAAATATCTTAACAGGGATAGAGATAAGGTAATACGATGATGGAGAACAAAATGAGTTTTCTTATGTACAAAATTTGTTTTGTTATATACAAAATGTGTTGTGTATCATACATATGTTTTTTTTTTTTGAATTGTTCAGCGTGTGCCTCGGACCCTTGACCTCTAAGGTGAAAGATTATACCTCTTACCACTTCAACCAAGGGTTGTTGGTTGTATTATACATATGTTAAGATTCATAATCTACTAGTAACTCTGACATGAAAAATATTTTAACAGAGATGGAGAGAAGGAAATACGATGATGGAGAACAAAATGCGTTTTGTTATATACAAAATTTGTTGTGTATCATAAATATGTTAAGATTCATAATTTGTTAGTAACTCTAACATCAAAAAATATCTTTACAAAGATGTAGAAGGAAATCAATAAGACCAGGGTGATGAAAATTGTGATAGTATGCCCTTGAAAATTATAAAGGGTATTATGATGAAGTATGAATCATATAGATTTGTGTTTTGGATAGAGATTGGAACTTTTGGACTAGATTTCTATTTTACCTATTTTTTGACATTTTATCCTATATTAGTAGTATAGAGAATTAAATGTGGGATTAGGTGTTGTTTTTTTGTCCAACCCCAAAAATTATATTAATAACTAATATTGTGTGCTTCCATGAAGTAGATGAGTTAATATATATATATATATACACATCAGAGTGCACGTTTGTAAACCTAATTTTTTTTTTTTGTTGAAATTTGTAAACCTAATTGAGAACATGCATATAATTATAAACACTCTTTGTAATATAGAAGGATTAAAGGAGAATAAAGTGAAGTAAATGATTGAAAAATTGGTTTGATGATTGGCCAGACATATAAAAAATATTTAGACTTTAGTCGTCAAGAAGATGCAGCTACAACAAAAGATATAATGAATTCACATTTGATTAGGAATTAATTTGAAGAAGTTAAATTTCATGCTTTTCTCATTCCTTATTATATTAAAAGTCCCCACTAAAGGAAGTCCACTTGAAAGTATCTCTCCCATTTCACCCATTTATCTAAAAATTCAGAAACCAAATCCATCAGTTCTCATCTCATTCTTGCTTCTTCATTTCATCTCAAAGCATTAGTGATAAATTTAGAGAGAGGGAAAGAGGAATTAATATAATTATTGTTTCTCAAACCTGATCACTTGTACTTTAAATGGCCAAAAGCATGGAGATGATGGAGGAAGGAGTCTTGGGCCAAAACAGTATTAACAAGAAGCTCTCTGATATCAATGAAGACTCAAACAAGAAGTCTATATTTGCTAAATGGGGACTTCTCTTTCTCTATTGCATATGCAGTGCATTTGGAATCATCGGCGGACCTTTATTACTTAGGCTCTACTTCTTACACGGCGGTTCCCGAAAATGGTTGTCTAGTGGGTTACAAACTGCTGGCTTTCCAATTCTACTCATCCCTCTCACTCTCCTCTACTACCGTCGTGATCAAACACCCGGTTCTGTCAGCTTCTTGGCTTCCCCAAAGCTCTTACTCTCAAGCATTATAATTGGCCTATTACTTGGAGTTAGTAACTTCATGTACTCCTATGGTTTATCATTCCTTCCTGTCTCTCTACCTCTTCCATTCTTATTTCCACCCAACTCATTTTCACTGCTGTATTTGCTTTCATAATGGTTAGGCAAAAATTTACTTCTTTTTCGATCAATGCCATTGTTGTAATGACCTTGGGCTCGGTTCTACTAGGTATTGGGAATAGCGGTGACCGTCCTGAGGGTGTCACTAGTTCACAATACTTGTTAGGTTTCATTCTTAGCATAGGTGCGGCTGCTTTGGGAGGATTTGTTTTACCTTGTGCTGAGGTTGCTTATGCTAAGGCGAGCAAAGTCATAACATACCCAATAGTGTTGCAATTTCAACTCTGCATGGCATTATCCGCGACAGTTTTTTGCACCATAGGGATGCTTGTTAATAAAGATTTCATGGCAATGCAAAGAGAAGCGAATCAATATGAATTAGGTGCCATCAAGTACTACTTAGTGTTGGTTTCGGGTGCAGTGGTGTGGCAGATTGGCTATATTGGAACATTGGGAATCATATTTTGTACAACTTCTCTATTCGCTGGAGTCATTAGCGCGGTATTGCTTCCTATGACAGAGATAGCTGCAGTGATAGTATTCCATGAGAAGTTTACTGGGGAGAAAGGAATGGCTTTGGCTTTGGGACTTTGGGGATTCATTTCTTACTTCTATGGATCCTACAACGAGATTAAGAAGGAAGTTGATGTTGTTGGTGATCTTGGAACACTCAAGGATACTGATATACCTTCTGAATGAACATTGGAATTCACACATTACTTCTCCCTTGTTATTTACACTGTTTTTAAAAAAAAAATCTTCATCGATACATAATAAAATATGTATTGTGCTTCAATCTTCATCTATAATACAAATAACTCTTTGGATTCAAACATGATCTCCTTCTCAATTTACGTGATCTCGGAACGTTATAACTAGAAGTCAATATTGATAAGGACCGGAACTAATCCGAGTAATATAACTATTATAAAGTTCTTATTCGTTCTGCTTTGACATATTGCAGGAATGGGCCAAACTCGGTATCTACTAAGGTGTAGTAAGAAATAGTACCCTACAATGAATCAAAATGGTTCTCTCTCGACTCGCGCATTCTTTTTCTTTTTCAGACAATATTATAGGAGGGGGCCTGAGCACCTAAAGCAAAATAAGAAATAGTACCTACAATCAGGGGAGGATCCATGGGGGTGCCAGGGGGTGCGGCCGCACCCCCTGGATCCTCCCGAAAAAGTAATGTAGTAGTAGTAGTAAAAAAAATTTAATATGTATACAAATATATCTAATATATAACATTTGATGTAATAAGATGAAATAACATGGACTTTGGCTTGGTGAAGGCACGGGTTTTAGAAACGTGAGGTCTTGAATTCGAATCCGCCTATAAGTATCTTGGAGTATTTCTTTTACATTTATGTGTTTACACCCTCTATATACCCGACCGTGTGTTTTGATGAAATGAAGCGGAAATTGGCTCAATGGTTGAGGCGTTTTGTTTTGGCTCGTGGGAGCGGGAGGTGCTGGGTTCGAATTCCACTGGAAATATTTGTAACTTTTAATATTTCAACTATCCTAAATCTATATAACAAATTACATAGGTATTGGTACCATGTTATAACTTGCATCTATAAATCTCAGTCGTCCAATTTTTTTTGTAAATCATGACCCTTCTTTTTAACCTTCTTTTTAACCTTTTTTTTAAACGAGTCTTTAAAAGATGAAGTTGTAAAAGTCAGAATAACTATCAACTCCCTATAAATTCACTAACTATTTTTTCTCTCTCTGTCTCCCCCTATCTCCTCTCTCTTTAAATGCACACGATTCTCTCTCTATCTCTTTTCTCCTTTAAATTCAAACGACCTAATAAAATCTTCATTGTTATTACAGCTATCATTTTTATTTTGTCTACTAGATTTCTAACTGACCATAGTATATGTCATTAATTAGACACAAAATGCTTATAATATTCAATTCAACTACCATAAATCCTATAAATTTCAATTCATGTACGATAAATTCTTACAACCTTCAATTCATCACCATAAACCCTATAAAATTCGATTCAACTATCCTAAATTTCTATAAAATCTAATTCAACTACTTTAAACCCTATAAACTTCAATTCATCTACCATAGACCCCTACAAACTTTAATTCATTCACCATAAACTCTATAAAATTCAATTCAACTTGACACTATGCTACTTAATTCTCAGCTTGATAATTATATTTACGATATGAGGCAGAATGATGATTTCTCAAATTTAGATGGGATTGGAGCTCTTGCTAAAACATTAGTGGAAACTACGAGAGATAAAACATGTCATTTAGTTTATCTTATCACTTTAGCACTCACTTTGCATGTTGCAACTGCCTCCGTTAAAAGAGTTTTTTCAGCTATGAAGCTAGTTAAAACACGCTAAAAAAACAAGATAAGTGAACCATGACTGAATGATAGCTTAGTAGTCTTTATTGAAAAAGAAGTTTTTAGTGAAATTGACTATAAATCGATTATGCGAACATTTCAAAATATGAACTCTCGTAGAGGTCAATTGTGTTTGTAGTCGTTGATGTATTAATATAATTAATGAATATAAGTATTTTGTTAATTACTCTGTTTGAAAAAAAAAATTAAGTATATAAATTCGAACCCCCTAAGTGAAAATCCTGGATCCGTCCCTGCCTACAATCGATTCATTTCTTCCTTGTATGGATCCCACAGAGTCAAGAAACAAACTCGTGCGTCCAAGTGAACAAATTCTACAAGGAAGAGAGTGTGTGCGTGTGTGTGATTATTATGTTTACGTGATTTTCTAACTCTTGTGCTTGATCGAACTGTAATGACATTTATCCTGATTTAGTATTCATTTTCATTGATAAATCAAGTAATGGTTTGAACAAATAGTTCTGTTTTATTTTCCCAAAGAATCATGATTAGGAACAGTGCGGGCCTAGGCTGAAAGCCTTTGTTTTAGGGCCCAACGTTGTTGGGGGCCATACCACTTTGGGTCTTACATACGGGTTTTAGCGGGTTGTTCGCGTACTAATGTGGTGCCCTTAACTCTGTGCCCGTCGGATTGGTTTGTAGTCACAGAGGTTTTTCGTCACATGATCTAATTTAAAATAGAAATTTTACATACACTCACCATTTTTACCTGCCACACTCAATTTGTTTTGACGGAGTCAAATTTCACTCACACTTACCATTAATAAGTAGGGTTATTTTCTAAATGGCCCCCAACTTTGTGACCAGATTCCTGCCTAGCCCCCTACTTTAGCAAATATTCTTATATGGCCCCTTTTCTCCGTTATCTTTAACTGTCTGTTACTCTCACTCCCCCACCTCATTTCCTCTCTCTGCCAAGTCACTTCAAATGCCACATCATCATCTTCTCCGGCAGGGGTCGCCGGCCTGCCAAATTTCCGGCCGGCGATCTTCAAACATTAAAAAAAAAAAAAAAAAATTCCCTCTCTCTCTCTCCAAAATAAAAAAAATTCTCTCTGATACTATGATTATAGTTTATAGGAGGACTTGTACCAAAAACGGGTGCTTGCTTTATTGTTTTGGATCCAGACCGTATGAAAGTGTGTTAAGTGAGAGATTCTATCAACTTGTGAATTTGATTCCTAAACCCATCGACTATAATTGTGATAATAATGTCTTAGTATTTAATTAAATAGAAGTTGGTAATCTTTTCGGACAAAAAGCAAAGAAAAAAATAATAATAAACCTGCAGCCACCATCCTAAACTATGTAAGAACCACTAACATGCAAGTTGTGTGTGGTATCATTTTCCTTCCCATATATGATGCTCAAGATCTAACCATCCAAGAAGCTAGTAACGTTAAAGTTTGCGATCACCAAATTAGTATCAATTGACAATGAGTGTAGAGGACTTATACATTATATTCGAAGTGCTAGATAGTCTTTCTCTTATGTGGAATTATTCTCACCAACCCTCATGTGTGGCGTTCTTTGAGTCTAACACGTGTTTTTTTCTTTTCTGATGACGTGGAGCACGTGTAACTTTTAAGTCAATCATGTGTGGACCTAGTTCTGATACTATGTTAAGATTGTGCTCGTCCAACTCAAAATCAATTACAGCAATGACTGGAGATGACATAGACATTATATTCTTAGTCGTTTGATACCCCTTCTCTCATGTAGGACTAATCTCACACATCAACTGATTTCGTCAGTTGGTTATGCATCTGCCTCAAAAATCTAGTGGTCGAAACTATAATTCACTGTGGTGGTAGAATCTATTTTTATAGACTTCTGTTTAAGGGGTATAAATAAAGTATACAACTCATTGTGGTGGTTTATTCAATTTATTTGTTTGTTAATAACGTTTACGTGCCCTATTGTAATGACTGGAGTTCATGTGAGATAATAATAATAATAATAATAATAATAATAATAATTAATAATCCTACATGCTACATATAATAATAATAATAAGCCCACACTCCAACATAAATTTTATAAAATCAATATCATATAATGGTAGGGTTTATGAATTGTATTTCTTAAGAGACAACACCAAAACTCTATGTTTGCATGGCTACATAAAAATGAGATATTAGAAATTAAAGTTGTATAAACGGCTTTTTTTTAATATTAGTATTTCAAGTAAATTCTCATTTTTTGTTCGAGTTCATATATTAGTCACGAAAACTTGAATCTTCGATCTCCAACTTTATCGTGTGATCTAAATGTGTTATAAGACAATATCTTATGTGGGTTATCATAAATATTTAGTCTCATGCAATTTATAATATAGATCAAAGTAATCCTTTGAGTTGGCTCCTAATTTATATAGATCAAAAGGTTCATATGCTACTCTAATGACTGAATTCTACCTTAATGGCCAATAAATTATCACGTACATTATATAAACTATGTACTTATGTAGTATAATTTTATTTAGTGTCTATTCATATTTTTGTTAAGAC
>BEHA01001239.1:783990-809758 GCA_002897215.1 Eschscholzia californica subsp. californica | reverse complement strand
ATCTTTGGAGTTTACAAACATGATTAGGATGATCAGAATCAATGAAACCAGGTGGTTGACACATATAGACCTCTTCTTTAAGATAGCCATTAAGGAAAGCATTCTTTATATCCAACTGCCTAAGAACCCATCCTTTAGAGACAGCAAGAGAGAGAATGATTCTAATAGAAACTGGCTTAATAACTGGACTGAAAGTATCTTCATAATCGATTCCCTCAACTTGATTGAATCCTCTAGCAACAAGTCTAGCCTTATATCTTGAAATAGACCCATCTGCATTCTTTTTTATTCGAAATATCCACTTACACCCAATAATGTTCATTTGTGATGTAGAAGGAACAAGAGACCAAGTCCCAGTTTGAATAAGAGCATTTATCTCTTCTGACATAGCCATTCTCCACTTAGAATCTTTAGATGCTTGAATATAAGTGGTAGGAGTAAATTCAGAAGGGTCATCTGAAATAGAAGTAGTATAAACCTTGGGTTTGTGAATTCCATCTTTGCCTCTTGTGACCATAGGATGAGAATTTGAAATTAGAGTGGAAGAAGGAATAGAAGCAGATGGAACAGGAGATGGAATAGGATTAGATGGAGCAGAAGGTATAATGGGAGTAGATGGAACAGAAGGTATAATGGGAGCAAATGGAACAGAAGGTGGAATAGGATCAGATGG
The DNA here is from genome assembly GCA_002897215.1 of Eschscholzia californica subsp. californica. Lineage (NCBI taxonomy): Eukaryota > Viridiplantae > Streptophyta > Magnoliopsida > Ranunculales > Papaveraceae > Eschscholzia > Eschscholzia californica. The sequence continues at coordinate 809,085 of BEHA01001239.1, read as the reverse complement.
AGTAGTAGGTGAAGCAGAGGTTAAATTTGGAGCAGATGGAGTAGAGGGTATAATGGGAGCAGAAGATATTGGCAATGAAGGAAGAGGAATAAAGGAAACAGAAGAAGGAGAAGATGAAATAGAAGATTGAGTAAGAGAAACATAAGGAAATAATGATTCATCAAAAACAACATTGGAAGAGATGATGATTTGATGTGTTTTTGGGTTTAAGCATCTATAACCTTTGTGTTTGGGGCTGTAACCAATAAAAATATGGCAAGTGCTTCTGAAATCAAGCTTATGCTTGTTATATGGTCTGAGACAAGGATAGCAACCACAACCAAAGACTTTGAGATGAGTATAATCAGGTTGTGTGTGAAATAGGACCTCTAGTGGAGAGCTATCATGGAGAATAGGGGTGGGTAATCGATTAATGAGGTAAACTGCTGTTTCAAAAGCAAAATCCCAAAAATGTAAAGGAAGATTAGCATGAGCTAATAAAGCAAGACCAGTTTCCACAATATGTTTATGTTTTCTTTCAATCAAGCCATTTTGAGCATGATCATAAGGACTAGAGATACGATGACCAATGCCATTAGCCTCAAGATACTTAGACACATTGCGAAATTCACCTCCCCAATTAGATTGAACATTCTTAATCTTAAGAGAGAACATATTTTCAACATGAGTTTTGAAAAGAAAAAAAGTTGAAAACACATCAGACTTATTAGTAATAGGAAATATCCAAGTATACCTTGAAAAGGCATCCAAAAAGGTAACATAATACCTATAACCATTGAAAGAAGAACTAGAAGAAGGACCCCAAACATCTGTATGTATTAGCTCTAAAGGAGAAGAGACAGATGAGGTACAAGACTTATGAGGTAAAGAATGACTCTTGGCCATTTGACAAGGATTACAAACAAAAGGTAAGAGAGAAGAAAAGAGAAGCTTATTTGTCTGAATAATATGCTTCATTGTTCTAAAAGCTGGGTGACCCATTCGAGAATGCCAGTCAGGTTCAAAAGAGGATGAATAAACATCACTTTGAGATGAAGAAAATGATTGAAGGTTGAGATGATACAAGCCATCCTCACAGGGACCATTGACCAATTCTCGATCAGTTTGTAGATCCTTAATGTTGAAATAGTTAGGATAGAATTGAAAGTAACAATTATTATCCTTTGCAAATTTATGAACAGACAAGAGATTTTTGGTAATAGAAGGAACATGTAATATATTTTGCAAAAGAAATGTATTAGAATTTGAAGAAGCATAAGTAGAACCAGAATGAGAGATAGACAAACCTGTACTATTTCCAATCTTCACATGTCCTTTGCCTTTGAATTCAGATTGAATATTAAGATTAGAAAGATTAGAAGTCACATGATGAGTAACTCCTGAGTCTGGATTCCAAGTTGTTGATGTTGAATTAGATGAGTTGGAAGGAATAGAAGGAGTTGTAGAAGAGTAGGTGTTGTGAATTTCAGGAAAATAGGTTTCATTTTCATAGGTATGATGAATATCAGGAGATGGTGAATGATAATAGAACTCAGGTTCAGTATAAGAAGAAGAAGAGTAGCCTTCATTAGGAAAATAGGAATAATCAGAAGGAAAATAAGTGGAATCATCAAATTCAGTGAGATAGGATTGATGATCAGTGGAAGAAGTTCCTGATTTAGGTTGAAAGGCAGAATTATTCTTATTGTAACAATAGTAGGCAGTGTGACCAGTTTTGCCACAAATTTGACATAGAACAGGAGAAGAGGAGGATGAAGATCTACCTCTTATAGGTATTCTGCCATGAAAGCGCATATCAGATCGACCTCGACCTCTATAAGGTGAAGAACCTCTGTGAAAACCTCTAAAGGAAGATGTATGAGCTAGATTAATGGATGAATTTGCAAGATTAAAGGAATTTTCATGTTGTAATCTATTTTCTTCAATGAGAAGAAGACCAAGTAACTCATTGATAGAGACAGAATTAGATTTAAGAGAGAAAGCTGCTCGAAAAGAACCAAAATCAGAAGTCAATCCTCGAAGAATTATATCACAAAGATCATCATCATCAATTGGTTTAGAGGCTTGTCGTAATTGTAAAGCAATTGATTTAGCTTTATTGAAGTAAGATTGAATAGAATCAGAACCTTTCTTCAAATTTTGAAGATCATTCTTGAGATTTGACACCCGAGCTTTAGAGTGAGAGGAATATGATCTTTCAAGTTCAGACCAGACATCATGAGATGTTGTAAGATCAAGAACTTGACTATGAGTCTCTTCAGTGAGAGAGGAAAGAAGCCAGCTGAGGATCATTTGATCTTGTTTATGCCAATTTGTGTAATCAGGATTGAGAATTGGTGAATCAGAGGGACGAGTGTGGATGAATTTGTCTGGACAAGGTGATGTGCCATCAACAATGCCAAGAACATCATATGAACGTAATAATGGAAGAAATTGAGACTTCCAGAAGATAAAATTTATGGATGATAATTTGTTAGAAACAAATTGATTAACAGTAGAAGGAGAAGGAAGATGAAAAGAAGAAGAAGAAGATGTCGAAGAATGAGGAGTAGAAGTGTTTGAAGAAGTAGCCATGAAAGAGAAATTGAAGCTGAAAAAGTTGAAACAGATAGGAATTAAAAGGAAAATAAAGGATCAAACTAAAGAAATTTCGAAGAAGAAGAAGAAAAATTGAAGAAGAAAATCGAAAAAGAAATTACTTGATTGGCTCTGATACCATGTTAGAAAGAAGAAGATGAAGATTATAATGTGAAATCTCTTATTATCTTGTTATTGAATTACAATTGAGATATATGTATAAATAGAAGTTAGAGAGAGAGAAAGTGGGAAGAGAGATTAGTTTGTTACATAACAAACAATAACAGAATTCTAACTACTTTCTCTAACTACTTTCTTAACTAACTTATGCTTTAACTAACTTATGAATATCCTTAACAGTCTTAAAAGGCAAAATGAAATTAACCCTTAATTATCGAAGTTATTTTCCCACTCTGGTTAGGTGAATATTTTACCTCTTGCACTAATGGATGTTGAATGAGTTATAAAGACAGTTTTTTATAAATTGGAAAGTTGATATCACTTAAGAACTTATCAGAACAGAGAAAATTTTAAGTGAGATCTTTCTAACTAAAGGTTTACTTCTTTTGAATATTGATTTGATCACTTCCAATAGTTTGGTAATTTATTGATGTATACCACAAACATCCATCCGTACGCACGGGTCTGCACAAATTTGAACACATCAAGGTGGAACAATATGAGTGGTCTGATCTTGTTTTTGAGTAAATGAATAGAGTATGATCTTCAAATATTTTGAGATTTGGAAATCAAAAGATCTAACCATTGTAAAGCTAAACGTAAATGTGTACATATACTTGAATGAGGCGGAACCTGAAAATACTGTTAGGGAAGGTAAAGGTGAAATCTAATAAATCAAAACCAAACTTTTTAATGGTTAAAATTCAAAAAGGAAAGAGAAGTGGAAGTGGAGGAGATTCAAGTCTTGGTCTCTCACAATTGAAATCCAAACCAAGTAGGCCAATTGAAATCAATGTGCACTTACCCACTAACATTAGTCTTTACTAACTTAATTCCAGACAGGGCCATTGCCCTCTCCTGCCACCCCTAACTCCGCCCCTGCATGATGCTCCTCCATTCTATGAAATTAGGCTTGAAGTTAGAAAAGCGACTGAGAACCCACAAACTAAGCTACTCTACACTTGAATAAAAATCAATTGTCTATCGAGTTGAAAACAATCGAAAGAGAGAAATAGTTGATTCGGAAATGAGGATTGTCGATTTCATTTATATTGGGACTAGACTTTGACTTGTAACCTTTTCTTGTCCTGCTCAAGGAACTTTAGTTTTTAAATAATCAAATTGAAGAGATTTCGTTCAACAAAAAAAAAAATTGAGGAGATTTCTTCACTGAGTGTTTTGTTTTTCGCGCCAAACTATATGTTTTTTTAGTGTTATTCTTATAAAATTTACTAGCTCATTTATTTTTTTGTATAATATCTAAAATACGATCCACATAATTTCTTATTTGTTTTACTCTTTTTTCTTTGTATCTGTCACACAATAATAGCTAGGTAACCCTGTTTCAAGCAAGAAAGAAAAAAAGAAAACTAGGTTACCATGATGGTTAACCTAGTTCTTATTATCATTGACATAAATGATAACGGATGGTAGTAGTTGTCATAATGGTGTACTGGAGTACAATCAATAAAAGATATTACCTCTAATACATCAATAATAGCTAACATTTCTTTTCTTTTTAATTACTGATAATATTGTATAATTACTGTTTTTCGAGTTTTTAAATAAAAATTTATTTAGTAATAACCAACATAAATTATTGACTATGATAATGTCGCATGTTAATATGCCTGGTGTTTTCAGTAATAATGTCTTTCTTTTTGTCCACTACTACTACTCGATTTAGTGGTTGGACACTCACTTCGTAATTCTAAAGTTCAAGGTTTGATTGTCATTAGAAGTGAAAGTTCATGTATTGTTTTTTTTCCAAAAAAAAAAAAATCATCTTTTGTGTTTAAGCCTTTTGTTTTAGGTGTGGAACAATATCCTCCTATTATCTACAAGTGAAATTAGATTTAATTTTGTGAAATTCAATTCTTACCATATTTTTTTCAAAAAAGATTAATACAAGCTCGAGCAACTGTCTAGTATACATTGCTTATTACACGTAATATTGTCTTTAAATATTACTTTTAACAGATTGTCGACACTTCGAGAATGAAATATAACATCTCTATGTTGATATGACAAACCGCAATTTTTAAAATTTTGCAGAAGGGGCATAACTAGTGAAACAGAAAAGATTCGGAATATTTAGATTGTTTGTTGTTTACAGAATTTAAAGTATCATTCGTATTTCACTATAGAGTAATTTGACATTATCAAGTTTTTATGAAATACATTTTCGAAATTCAAATTTAAAAGCAAAAATTAGAAAGTCTAACAAAAAATAATAGAGTTATTTTTCGATAGATCCCTCAAACTTCTGGGGAAGCTTTAGACCGAAGCTTCAGCAGGAGCTTCAGTTTAAAAACTTCTGAAGCTCTGATATAAAAACTTCTTTAGAAGTTTGGGAAAGGAAGGGAGAGAGAGACCGAGAAGGGAAAAAGTAGAGCTTTTGAGAGAACATTTTATGACGGTAGTGGTGATGAGAAAAAGAAAAAGAAGAGGGAAACTGAGAAAAAAAAACTAAAAGGTCGCTGACAATGGAAATTTGGTCGTCATCAACGATATGGAGGCGAAATTTGTCAACTTGTCACAAATTGAACCCAAAAATTGGAATTAACCCAAAGGATAAATGTACTTTGTGTTACTATCTTTAGATCATGTCCACCACCCTTTGGTGTAGGGATAGAACATCCCTCTTAAATCCATGAAGTCTTGAGATCGAGTTTCGGTAGAAGCAGTTTATCACCAAAATTTATCTCATGTAATTTAGACACGAAATAAAGTAGATCATGTCGGGCTTTATGCTCTTTGTTGTTGGGCTCCTAGGCTCTTTAATTATTAGTTTAGCGTAGGCAGTTATCGTATTTATCGCATTTTAATGATGTATCAATGCTTTATAACGACTAACGTACATCGTAGTGGATTCTTAAANNAAAAAAAAAAAAAAAAAAAAAAAAAAGCTTTAGAACATGTAGGCACGTAGATCTCGTCAAAATCATGACCAGTCAACCTTGTTAACCTTCTTCATTCATATATTAGGGAATAGGGAGTAGAGAATTCAACAACCGGCTACAGCCATATACCAGAAGCCAAGTCACCTCCAACAACAACAGGTTTACCCGGTCGGGTCGGTCGTTCTCTGATTTGCTGTCATAGTGACACTTGTTTTGATCTTAATGGTCAATAAAGTATTACATCAGCAACGCGCTAAATGGGTCACATTTTTCAGTGGGTCCATCTCCAGCTAAACTTCATTGGCCATATTATTTCTCAGCCACACGAACGTCATCAGTGACCCATAATCTGGTAAAATTAGAGATTGACTTAATTACCCTTAATCAAGTTTAATATTACCTACTAGTTTTTTACGTTTTTTAGAGTAATATTCTGTCCAAATGGTGGATAGTGTTGACATAAACTCCAAAATTCTGAAAGTCTCAGGTTTGATTCTTAGAAGAAGTGGAATAAATGATTTATGAACTTGGGTTATTAAAAGATATAAATAATGTAGTTCAGTGGACTTTGGGCTATTTAATTCGTTGGACTTTACGCCTGTTTGTTTCAAAAAATCAATTTAGGCGATTATTGTGTTTACCACTACGCGCGGATGCTTTACAATTCCAAGTACATCTCTTTGTGATCGATCGTGCAAGGTGCTCATCGCTTAGCGGCATCTGTTTTGCACTGATTGGCGGGTTGTTCTCGTCAAGTACCTATTGTTAAAGTTGTTTACATTTCAGTCCTCCGTAACTCTGTTTTTTCTTTTAACTTTTTGCTCTTACGTGGGGACTAAACAATGTATTCATGCTTTATGTCATTTGATGTTTTACTAAAAAAAATGACTTTGTAAATCACTTAAAAAAGGATTAAGTTTTTTATTTCAATTGTAAGAGCTATTGGAGCCAATCAAAATTGCAGTAGGCACCCCTCACGATTTTTGAGGAGGCCTTGTGTGTAAATGGTCCCCTCCAGCAATAAAGATGGGCACCTGTAGTAGTATGATATTATTATGGTCGATTAAACAAGCTTTTGGACTTCTGGTGGGTCCATTTATCCAGGAAATGAAAAAAAAATTAAGATGAGTTATGATCAATCAGACAAAGGTTTATGGAAATTTTTGCTTTTTATGGTATTTGTTATTTTAGCTTACCTTATAAAGAGTTTTAAAGTTTTGAACTTTTCCCTTTAATGTGCTGACAATCAACGGCTACTTTTGTCAATAGTTAGATGCCATGATAAATGCCTTGGGGTACGGTTGAAATTTCTCCTCTTTTGTTTGTTTTGATTTTGGATTATTCCTATAAATTCAATATGGATCTCTCAAGGTAAGATTTTTCACTAGTTCTCCTTTGAAATTCTACTTAGATTTATCATTTTCCATTCGTTTGACGGGTATGTTTTTCTTTTCCAGATTGATGAACATATTATTTCACACATATTTCAATCAATCTTATTTTAATTTCAAAATTGAGAAACAATAATATTCAATTGAGAGTATTATCTTAATTTTAGACAATCAAAATCATGAATCAATCAATCGAACTCATGCCAGTAAGGGTCACGGGCTAAGAAAATATAAACACTGCGAAAGTAAAACATGTTTAGTTTTGATAATACTCTTTTAAACCCCTTAGTCTTAAAATCAAAAAATTTGACTAGAAGGACTTGGGAGACTTATTCTATAAGGTTGTCCTCTATAACATAACTATGCCCACTGCCATTTTTTGTTAAATTATGCCCACTACCATGAAGTATGAAAAGGGTTTTCCTTTTGCAAAATGATGGGCATCACTTTGCAAGTGGCATTGGGACATTCTTAATTTGGAATAGCCATACCCCAAAAATTGGTACTTAAGTATAATCTAACTTTTTATTTTTCTTTCTAGGTTTCAACTTATATTAAACTTAACTTCACAAAGAAAAAACTTATATTAAACCTAGAGAAAATTAAGAAAACGCAAACATAGAAAGGAAAATGAAAGAAAAAAGAATCTTTCCATTTGCCTTTATTGTAGTCCCCAATTCATGGAAATGTAGTATATCGTTAAAGCCTATTAGTTTTTTTTTTTGTTGAAAAAAGCCTATTAGTTGTTATTAGTTGTTAGGTCTAAGCCTTTCTTCAATGACCAATTCACATGTTTAGTTCATATATTACAATATATCGTTAAAGCCTCTGTTAATATATATATGAGAAAATATTTCTCTTTCTATGTACCTTATAGTCTTTTTCTTTAGTTGTCTTTTTAATTAAATATACATCGGTGTCGAATAAATATTAGATTTCTCTCTCCTCATTCCACTCCTCTCTCATACCATCTTTGATATGAAAACAAATTCTCTTTTAAAAGCCGGAATAAACCTCCCATCTCTTTTTCTAATTCTTTTCCAAAATCTAGCGGAGAGAGATGAAGGGAGAAGGAGAAAGCGAGGAAATTAGAGGTAAAAAGAGCGATAGAACATCACACAAGGAGATCTGAAGAAAATGCTAAAGAGATGGATAGCGTAATGTGATACAAAGGAAAACAGATACATAACCAAAATTGGTAATCGACAAGCAGAAAAAAAATTACTTACAGTTATAATAAATAGTAAACAACCGAACTACAAATACAACAGAAGTACCAAACATCAGTTATTGGAAAACATGTTTACAAAATGATCGATCATGATATAAGATAATGAGACAAAAGGGTCTACTTAAGTAAAAAAAAAAAAAAAATTAGATATTCTGTCGTTTTAGAACTTAGTTTTCATTATTAAAAGTTAATCAAATATAGGATATTTTCTCCTTTAATAATGTAAGTATATACTTGTAATATTATGTATGTAGGGTAGGAAGAACCAGCCAAGGAAATTGCTAAAATGGAGGAAATGCATCTAACATGCACATGGGTGGAGCGGCGTAGGGTAATGTTGATTGTTGATGGACGCTTATGAGGGGTCCACGACAGCATACTTGTTTAATCTAGCGGAGGTCCCACCGTAGATTCGTGCCCCCACGTTGTTTTGATTTTGTTATTGGTTGCGAGTTTTTTTTTTTTTTTGATGAAATATTGGTTGCGAGTTGGAATCCATTAAACAACCGTGACAAATTCGAATAAAGTGAAAGGGACTAGTTTTTTTTAGAATATTGGTTTAATGTTGTCATTTTAGAAATACTAAATAAATAGATAGATAAATTATTTAAATGAAACATTTATTTGATAACGTAAGAATTAAAGTCAAACATTTTAGGTGATTTTGATTGATCAAACACTGAATGATAATTCGATTGAATGAGCACATACACCGCTGGGGCATAGACTTTTGGATATCCGAAAGCTATAACAAGACTCTAAAGACCGTAACAAAACTCTTTCAAATATTCTCACCAAACGTCTATTTGTTCTCACCTAAACTACCAATATCATCCTTTATTGAATCCTTTCGGGACATGATCTTTCTTGAGGTTTTCCGTTGAAATCTTTGATGATGGTCTCTTAAATTTCAAAGAGTGAAATGGGGGATTGAGTGAAAGATATGAATTTTGGGGCCAAGTTAGATTGATAGACGGGCTAAATTTTACAATAAGTCATAATTATGAGCCGATTGGAACCAGCCTTTTGTAGCCCCATTCCACCCCAGATGATAATACACGAATACAGGATGGAAAGGTGCTTGTCGTTGGGGACGTGAAATCCAAAGTTTCATCATGGGCTCCCGTTTGAACGGTCTGTTTTATAGGCACCTCCAAGTTTGAAAGTTAATGAGGCCGTAAATATTGGTGGCCCAAAGTGAGCAAAGTAATGACCTTAGCCATTCTACTGGGTTTGAAAGCCCATTTATCCTACCTCTACTTTATTTATATTCTAGTTCAATAATTTATAAATTTCTGGTTTTGTGAGAATCGAATTTGTGACACCTGGGATGCAGAGTGCATGGGTGTCAATCAATATTGAAGAGTGGACAGTCTCAACATGAAATATTGGACTCTTGGTGATACTTCAATAATTCATGGACTTCTATTTTCTAGAGAACGAACTCAGGATGTTCAGCATGCAGAGTGAGTGTCCAACTACTACAATAGTTTACCAAATGATAATGAAGAGTGAAGAGTCTCCACATGGAATATTGGACCCTTGGTGATATTTCTTCTAGTTTCCTAAATCTCGTCCAAGTAAAATCATGTGCATGCTCATCGTGGTATGACTTCTCTATTAACCTCTAAATTTGCCTGCCAAGTTTACCGGAGGAAAAATAACAGAAGTGCCTTCAAGTTACATGAATCTAAACCGGTGGCCAACGTTTAATGCGAAAAAATGTAAAAAGCTCTAAAGGCCACCCACCCTAAAGGCTTCCATTTCCTCATACCTTGCCTAAAAAATAATTTTCATTACATTGGGGTTTGCCAAAAAGGCACCCATATGGCCATATGTCTCTGCTTTAGGCAGTTTTTGTTTCTAGGGCTAAAAAATATTGTATATCCCTCATACTTCAAAAATGAAATCAAGGTTCAAATATGTAAAGGGAGACGTTAGAGTTACAAAGGATTTTGACAAAAGAAAGTTCCCAGCTGATGTGGAGGTTGTGATATTCATCTCTCAACGGCCTAGATTTGGTCAAAGTTTCAAACCACAACCACCACATCAGCTGGGAACTATATTTTGTCAAAAACATCGGTTTGTGATCCTTGAATGATATTTCATCGAGATCTAAAACGAGCTGCAAATCCAATGACGACGATTCTTGCCAAATAGGTATGTATGTGTACACAATAGGACCCCTATGGTTCAAATTCCAAAATATAAAAGTTTACAACATAAATTAAAATTAATTTATTCATTATGCTAGTAAAAATTCATTATCAAACTTAATTAAGATGCATCCAATCCAACAATAACACAATACTGTTTACTATTACAACTCTAATTAGCTTCATTAATTAAGACACCAACAAAATACATAGTGGTAATTCAAACTTAATAAATACTTAATAGTACTACTACACTTATTCAGAAACCCTAGTTAATAATAAAACCACAAAGTACCCAAAGCTAGCTTCAACCTTCAATATTCATCTATTCTTCAGTTTTCTCAACTTGGGTAGTTTCAGTTTGATCAACTTTTTCATTTCCTTCTTCTTCTGATCCAACTGATGATGGAATCTCATCATCTTGTTCAGTAACATGAATTGGTTTCACTTCTTCTTCCTCTGGTTTCAGTACTTCAACCTCATTTTCAACTTTCTCTTCTTCTTGTACTACTACTACATCTGCTGGTTTTTCATTACTCTCATCAACAACATCTTTTGATTCTTCAACTTGTTCTTCTTCTTGATCTTCTTTGGGAGCTTCATCAAAAACTACGTCTTCAGTGATTGCTGGTTGAGCTTCTTCTAATGGTACAACATTTTCTTTATTTATTTCTTCCTTGTGTTCTTCTTGTTCATCAGTGGTAGTAACATTTTCTGATGGTACAGGAAGATCTGGAACAACTTCTTCTGGTTTTTGTTCTTGGGTAGTCTTTGTTTCTTCTTCTTGAACAGAAAGTTTCTCCATCTCTGGCAATGCTGATGTTGCTGATACTACCTGCCACCCAATAGTAGTTTCTTATAAGTAGTACTAATTAATATTGTCATGAAAAATGATTTTCGAACGAAAAATGCTAATGAACAAGAAAAATTAGGCAGATTCTATGCGTAAATCCTATGAGGATTGTCGTGATTCGTGCTTTCGGTGATTCTGATCCCACTAAATAGCGAATCACAACAAACCATATAGAGTTTCTGTCCAGAATCTGTCGAGTTTCTTGATGGGGTTTGTCTTAGTCAGCAAACACTCTGTGTTTTGTCGTATAAATGTACACATATAATCATACCACGAAGGTATATGTGCACGTACCTTTTATTTGTTTCTTAGATTTAAATAGATACAACATTAGCTGAAATGATGATATATGAGAATTAAATTAACCTTGTAAACCAAATCATGGACTAAAAAGTAATTACCTCAACAGTGGCCATTGAAAATGTGATGAACTTGATGAGAGATGATAAAAAGAATATGTAAGTGAGAGAATTAATGAGAGAGAAAGAAGGTGTTTGTGAGTGAGATGAAGAAATGATCACAAGTGAAGAGGTATTTATAGAAACCCTAGTACCCTACCACCCTTGAATTGGTAAAAAAAATATGAGAAAGAAAAAGAGAGAAGTGGGAATACTTATTGATTCTATACAATTTCATTTTGGGTTATTTCCCTAATGGCCCCCTACTTTGTGACCAGCTTCCCGCCTGGCCCCCTACTTTACAAGAAATACCCATATGGCCCCCTTCCGTTATAACACCGTCACTCTCTCTCCTCCATCATGTTTTCTCTCTCTGCCAACTCACGCCACATCATCTGTTACGCCACCTCATCACCTTCTCCGACAGAGGTCGCCGACCGGCCAAATTTCCGGCCGGCAACCTTCAATTTTTTTTCTCTCTCTAAAATTTTTTTTTTTTTTTTAAAAAAAATTTCTTCAGGTCTGTTCATCACGAACAGCTCCGGCGAAGGGAAACCCCCTTCGCCGGAGTTTAGAGAGAGAGAGAGATGTGAGAAGAAATTAAAAAAAAAAAAAAAATTTTTTTTTTAGAGAGAGAAAAAAAAATTGAAGGTCGCCGGCCGGAAATTTGGCCGGCCGGCGACCTCTGCCGGAGAAGGTGATGAGGTGGCATAACAGATGATGTGGCGTGAGTTGGCAGAGAGAGAAAACATGATGGAGGAGAGAGAGTGACGGTGTTATAACGGAAGGGGCCATATGGATATTTCTTGTAAAGTAGGGGGCCAGGCGGGAAGCTGGTCACAAAGTAGGGGGCCATTAGGGAAATAACCCTTTCATTTTTGATACCCATACAAGATTGACATCAAGGACCTTAATTAATGTGCCTTAATAGTTAAATAAATAAATAATGTTGGGTTAGTGTATAAATTATTATGATAAACTTTTTGAGTACTTTGGGATTGAGAAATGGCCAATTGATGGAAGCAACTTTCATGTTTGTTATGATGATCCTTTCTGTGCTTTGTGCAGTAGGGAATGTAGGTGACCTTTTCACATGTTATCCAACTCCCCCTGTTTCATTTTTAGGGTTATTTTTTCATCATGAAAATCTACTTTTATGGAAATTTTCTAACAATATCAAGTTGGAAATGGTGTGATCTCATTATTCCCTAGTAGAACTTTGTATCTGTTCTTCCCTTTGTATTGATTTTTAAACATCTAATATACTTTGAAAGGTATGATTTCGTATCTCGAATCTAATAAGAGAGTAAAAACTAACTGAGCAACTAATCTTTCATTTATTATTCTTTGTCTAGTTATATATATATATATACTAGGTTCCCACCGCGCCCTACGGGCGCGGTAGGTCCCTTTTGACTAACGCCGTCGAGATAGATCACGTGGTCTGGCTTCCCGTGTCGAGCATACATCTGCACCTGCATGTTCCAATATGTTTATTTTCACACCTTTTGGCGACATGTGAGTACCTGTGATTTGAAATTAGTACACAATTTCATACGAAATTGATACATAATTTCAGATAACCGATACTCGCTTGACCCCACATAGATGTGTAATTACACAACAAAAGTTTAGTGGGTAGAATTGGTTGCTTATTATAAATGTGGAACTTAAGCCATAAATAGACGAAACAAGTAAAATTTCAAATAATAACAAATTTTACTATATGTTTTCTTAAACGCACGGTTAATATAGTTTCAGTTAAGGACCAAAAGTGCCCCTCGCGGTTAATATAGTTTCACACGAGAGTACAAATTTACAACACATTGGTTGACAATATATTAGGCCGTATTACTGTATACAACCCGCTCACAACCCCTCGTATTGGGGGTTATTTTGTAACACAACCCACATGTAACTATAAGTGGGTATGCACTCAATTTTTATCTTGTTTTTGTGTTTTTGTAATGTAACTATAGTGTATAGAAAGCATACTAATAATAATGGGCAAGAGAGAGAATGAAAATGACCAAAGAGAAACATAATGTTATTTTGAGGTAAAAAAGAGTTGTACATGTATTCTTCGCTGTACAACTTTATCACCAAAAAGGCCATGAACATGCATCAGGAGGGAGGGACAGCAGATGCTAGCTAGGCCGGTGCTTGATTGGGTCCCAGTACTCTTTTCACATCTCTATCTTACTCCCATCAATCATGCACCTCACTAACCAACAGACTTCTTGAGGTCCATCAATGGAGCTCAATGACATATTACTGTGAATCTGTGATCCTAGGCCAGGATGAAAATTTGTAATAATCCTGTACTGTTTGGGAAGGGTCAAGGGTGCCTCTGAGGGCATTCCATCCTTTGTTCTTAGCCCATTCCTATCTTGACTCCATGTAACTTTCAGACTGGGTATAATTCGTGTTGTTCAAGTGCAACACTGATTAGATAATACATCTGTCCCCCCAATAGAAAGTTGACTCCCAAACAAGAAAAAAGCTAGGCCGGTGCTTGATTAGGTCCCACTCTTTTCACATCTGTTAGAAGCATGTCCAATGTAAAACTCAAAAAAAATCTCTGTTTGTCCTACGTGTCAAAGTTTCAATTGAGATTCTCTCTCATATGTAGCGGAAATAGAAGTCTTCAACTCTTTTGCATCTCCAATGCAAAACTCTAAACTTGTCTCATTTACTTATATGTCGTGGTTATTTTGTAAAATAAATAATTAGTTATTTAGAAAATTTACTCCCTCTGTCTCAAATTAAGAGACCACACCTAAAATCCTTCACAAATTTCACGTTTTTTTTTTCTTCTACTTATACCCTCATTTAATGTTCAGATTTGTGTGATTCCTTTTTTAGGTTAAATCTAAAATGAATTTATTTACCGAAAATAGGTGGAAGAAAATAGGATTTTAATTTAATGGTCAAATTATTCTGGGTAACGATCCAAATTGTTCCTAATATTAGATGGTATTTTTCTTTTAAATTGAATGGTATTTTTTTTTCTTCCAAATTAGATTCTTACCAATAATCAAGCAAATACAAATAGACTTCGATAAAATTCCTCCATTGACACAAATATTTTCACTGTTGAGACTTGAAATTTTTTTTGGAGGACTTGAAATTTTTTTGGAGGTAAATTTAGATCATTAATTTTTTTAGAGGTAAAACTTGGTTCAAACTTTGTCGTACATTATTGTAACCAGATAATAGCTTTATTGTTCTTCAAATTTATAACAATATATGGTCACTATTTGATGCAAATAATGATGAATTCATTTGGTTTATGTGTTACTTGAATAAAATTAAGGGTTATTTTCCAAATAGCCCCCAACTTTGTAACAGGTTTCCTGCCTGGCCCCCTTCTTTATAAAAAATACTCAGATGACCCCCATTCTTAGATTCCGTTATAACACCGTTAATTAGTCATCTTCTCTGTCTCCTCCATCTCATCATCTCTCTCTGCCACCACATCTTCTCGCCATCGCACCATCTTCACCGACAAATTAACCGACCGGTCGACCTTCAAACATTAAAAAAAATTCCTCCTTCCTTTCTCTCTCTATTTTTTTTTAAAATCTCTTCCTCTAGGTCTGTTCGCAGAACTTCATGAAGAAGAGAATTTTTTTAAAAAAATCTGCGAATAGAGCTAGATCTGGTGAACCAGATCTAGAGGAAGAGATTTAAAAAAATGTTTCTTTTAGAGAGAGAAAGGAGAGAGGATTTTTTTTTTAATGTTTGAAGGTCGCCGACCGGAAAATTGGCCGGCCGGTGAAGATGATGAGGTGGCGAGAAGATGAGATGGAGGAGAGAGAGAGATGATGACTGATTAAAGGTGTTATAACAGAATCTAAAAAAGGGGGTCATCTGACTATTTGATAAAGAAGGGGGCTAGGCAGGAAACCGGTCAAAAAGTTGGGGGTTATTTGAGAAATAACCCTAAAATTAAAGAACAAAATATTCGTAGAAAAATTAAAAAAGAATTAAGTAAATATTCTTAGTTAAGCAACTTTGATTTAGTTATCATTTTGATTGTTGGGTCAATAAATGTTTGAGTATAAATGTGTAATATATAGACAAAGGGTAAAGTTGGAATTTAATGAAATTTATATGATAAAAAGAGAAATGAGTCTTTTATTTTGAGACAAACCAAAAGGGAAACTGAGTCTCTTAATTTGAGACGAAGGGAGTATAAAATAACTATTTTAACACAAAATTACCATATGAAAGAAAGTAATTTTACTATCTAATGAAATAATAAAACATATATATGTATATAATATTACAGGTATTCACTGGTAGAATTATATAAGTGAGCTAGAAAAAGAAACAAATTACACACATAACATATAACACATTAACACATGACACACAAACGCTACAATTTGACGAATTGCTTTGCCGGAATGACATGGACGTTAATCTTTAACGGCCCAGATTCAAATTTTATCTCACTCTTTCTTCCTACGTTTTAGAGAGAGAGAGAGAGAGAGAGAGAGTACGTGAGGGAGGATTAATAAACTGTAGAGGCCTTAATCTTCGTTATTATGTAGTTCCATCACGAGTTTATTTATCAAATCTTGTGAAATCTCAGCAGAAGAAGAAGGAAATCCTAGTTTCTGGTGTTAAGATTTTTGTTGATTATGTTAATTAAGGTTGAGAATTTGGAGATTTATCATAATGGATGGAAGGTGATTCTTGCTGTAGCGAAGCCTTTACAGTAAATTTATATCACTAAAGTGTTGAATTAGAAAACAATTGACCACATAATATTTCCCATGATCCCATCAAAGCCTCCACAATCCCCCTTCCCGTGCCCTCTCTCTAAAACGTAGGAAGAAAGAGAAAGAAAATTGAATCTGGCCTGTTAATCTTTTGACGGTCCAGATTTGATCAAAAATTCAAAAACAATGTGTCACGTCATTTCGGAGCAATTCGTCAAATTCCTTGAGAAATGTAGCATTTTCGTTTTTTTTATCAAACAAGGGTCTCTTTTCTCAGAACTTTTTTTTGTAACTTTATCGTTTAAATTAGTTTTTTTTCGATATTTTAATGCAGCATCGGAAAATGATTTTTTTATCGGCCGCACCCCCATGGATCCGCCCCTGCATGTTTGGTGAACCTATGTTACTATATGTGTAAGGTCGAAAATGATCCATGAAACCATAATGTATTTGGTTTGCATAGTTGACAAAATTTTAATTATCCATATCGAATCAGAATACAATACCAGGATGCTCAATGACATTGGATCTCCGTATTCCATTTCAAATATTTCATTGACTATCTCTTGGCCGACCTTTACCTTTTAATCGAGTCATCATGCAAGTTTTTAATGAGCAATTGATACTTATATGGATTCAAATTGCACTTCAACTCAATAGATACTTTCTTCGACTATGTGTTATTAGAATTTTTGGCACGGGTTATATCCTTAGTGAATAGTTAAAGTAGAAATGTATGTTAGAATCTTATAAACCCATGTAAAGATTGAACATGCATGTTGATAGCATTTTATTTTCGAAAATGCAGATTGATACCGTATTTTTTTGGGTAATTGCTTTCAGGTAATAATAACTAACTGTATTTACAGTAACTTGGAGATTATATCTTTTAAAGTTCTAGGAGACTGGTTGAGATTTTATAGTTCAAATGCTGATATTTCATAACAAACAGAGATAAAGTTCTTATGTATCCTTTATTTATATTTTTCATAATTATATTTAAACATGTATTACATTAATTCTATGTCATCCATAACATCACTGTGGACCTTATGGTCCTTGTTCTGTGTTCTTCTTAAGCAACATCGTATCCCACAATATATTGTGGTCAACGATGTTGCGATAGCAAAAATTATTCCGATCCAGATGAGCTGTTTACCCGGTTCTGAATTTGGGTAACGATTTTCTGCCGGGTCGGACAAAAAAACTATTTTCCAATGTTGCATCGAAAAAAAATGAATTATATAAGTATATACTTAAACGATAAAGTAATAAATGTTTAATATATAGACATTGAGCCAATAAATGTTTGACTACAAATGTGTAATATATAGACAAAGGGAAAAGTTGGAAATTTAATGAAATTTATATGATAAAAAGAGAAATGAGTCTTTTATTTTGAAACAAACCAAAAGGAAAACTGAGTCTCTAAAATTGAGGCGGAGGGAGTATAAAATAACTATTTTAACACAAAATTACCATATGAAAGAAAGTAATTTAACTATCTAATAAAATAATAAAACATATATATGTATATAATATTATAAGTATTCACGGGTAGAATTATATAAGTGAGCTAGAAAAAGAAACAAATTACACACATAACATATAACAGATTCACACATGACACACAAACGCTACAATTTGACGAATTGCTTTGCCGGAATGACATGGCCGTTAATCTTTAACGACCCAGATTCAATTTTTATCTCACTCTTTCTTCCTACGTTTTAGAGAGAGAGAGTACGTGAGGGAGGATTAATAAACTGTAGAGGCCTTCATCTTTGTTATTATGTAGTTCATTCACGAGTTTATTTATCAAATCTTGTGAAATCACAGCAGAAGATAGAGAAGGAAATCCTAGTTCCTGGTGCTCAGATTTTTGTTGATTATGTTAATTAAGATTGAGAATTTGGAGATTTATCATAATAATGGAAAGTGATTCTTGCTGTAGCAAAGCCTTTACAGTAAATTTACATCATTGAAGTGTTGAATTAGAAAACAATTGACCACATAATCTTTCCCATGATCCCATCAAAGCCTCCACAATCCCCCTTTCCGTGCCCTCTCTCTAAAACGTAGGAAGAAAGAAAAGAAAATTGAATCTGACCCGTTAATCTTTTGACGGCCCAGATTTGATCAAAAATTCAAAAACAATGTGCCACGTCATTTCGGCAAAGCAATTCGTCAAATTCCTTGAGAAATGTAGCATTTTCGTTTTTTTATCAAACAAGGGTCTCTTTTCTCACAACTTTTTTTTTGTAACTTTATCGTTTAAATTAGTTTTTTTTTATATTTTAATGCAGCATCGGAAAATGATTTTTTTATCGGCCGAACCCCTTGCACCCCTATGGATCCGCCCCTGCATGTTTGGTGAACCTATGCTACTATATGTGTAAGGTCGAAAATGATCCATGAAACCATAATGTATTTGGTTTGCATAGTTGACAAAATTTCAATTTTCCATATCGATTTAGAATACAATATCAGGATGCTCAATGACATTGGATCTCCGTATTCCATTTCAAATATTTCATTGACTATCCCTTGGCCGGCCTTTACCTTTTAATTGAGTCATCATGCAAGTTTTTAATGAGCAATTGATACTTATTTGGATTCAAATTGCACTTCACCTCAACACATACTTTCTTCGACTATGTGTTATTAGAATTTTCGACACGGGTTGTCCCTAGAGAATAGTTAAAGTAGAAACGTATGTTAGAATCTTATAAACCCATGTAAAGATTGAACATGCATGTTGATAGCATTTTATTTTCGAAAATTCAGATTGATACCGTATTTTTTTTGGGTGATTGCTTTCAGGTAATAATAACTAATTGTATTTACAGTAACTTGGAGATTATATCTTTTAAAGTTCTAGGAGACTTGTTGAGATTTTATAGTTCAAATGCTGATATTTCATAACAAACGGAGATAAAGTTCTTATGTATCCTTTATTTATATTCTTCATAATTATATTTAAACATGTATTACATTAATTCTATGTCATCTATAACAGCACTGTGGACCTTATGGTCCTTGTTCTGTGTTCTTCTTAAGCAACACCGTATCCCGCAATATATTGTGGTCAACGATGTTGCGATAGCGAAAATTATTCCGATCCAGATGAGCTGTTTACCCGGTCCTGAATTTGGGTAACGATTTTCTGATGGGTCGGACAAAAGAACCATTTTCCGCTGTTGCATCGAAAAAAAATTAATTATATAAGTATATAATTAAACGATAAAGTAACAAATGTGTAATATATAGACATTGGGCCAATAAATGTTTGACTACAAATGTATAATATATAGACAAGGGGAAAAGTTGGAAATTTAATGAAATTTATATGATAAAAAGAGAAATGAGTCTTTTATTTTGAGACAAACCAAAAGGAAAATTGAGTCTCTTAATTTGAGGCGAAGGGAGTAGAAGACTCAATTTTTATTGGTCGAAATTTAAATATTGACGAGTAAGACAATTAAAGATATCTCAAGAGGGCACTCTAGAAATAGAGTGTCCTCTTGAGATATCTCTATTCCACCCTTGACACGTCATCTTAGAGATCTAAATAGAGTGTGGCATTGGAGAGAGTTTTCAAACAAAAACTCTAAAAATCATATTTGACACTCAGAGTTTCTAATATTGAGTGTTGCATTGGAGATGCTCTTATCCGTTTTACCTATCTTTTCACATCTGTTATCTGTTTTACCTACTTATGAAACTTTTCTTACTAATGTACTAAGTACTGAGGAACCCACATACTTCAAATTAACATGCAGGGCAATCTCATGAATGGGGAGAAGCCATGACAAAAGAAATCTCAACTCTTTAATGATAAAATAATACACGATCGTGAACACCTTTACCTTCAAACAAATCTGCAATTGGATGTAAGTGAGTATATAAGATCAAATAAAAGCCCGATGGCTCCATTAAGAGATATAAATTTCGTCTTATGACAAAATGCTACACTCATGTCGAAGGTATAGATTACCATGATACTTTCGCTCTTGTCGCCGAATTGGTAACAGTGACAGTCCTTCTTTTGCTTTCGCTATTAAAGAATGGACTCTCCGTCAAATAGATGTTAGAAATGCGCTTCTAAGGGGACCTCCATGAAGAAGTATACATGAAGTTCCCCCTTGGATTCACTAAATATAGCGACGAACGTGTATGTCGTCTTCACAAATTTTTATATGGTTGAAAACAAATATCAAGACAGTGGTTCGCAAAATTTTTTACCGCACTCCTCGATGAATGATTTAAACAATCTTTAGCAGATTATTTTCTCTTTACCTATCATAAAGGTTTTCTATTTTTTGTGTCCTTGTTTATATCGATGACATAATCATTATTGGTAGCAATGCAGTTTCCATCATACGTCTCAAAGAAAATCTTGCAAATTGATTTTTTGTTAAAAATTTAGGACAAGTACAATATTTCCCAAGGATTGAGGTATCTTGCTAAGGGCATTTTCGTATGCCAAAGAAAATATATTTTAGGCATTTCAAAATATTTGGGTCTCATAGCCCCAACATTCATCTCCTTTCCGAGCAACATCTGAAGTGTGCCCAACATATGGGAAATCTACACCTGATTTGAGTATGTAACGCAGGCTTATTGGGCGTCTTTTATACTTAACCGTTCCCGTCCTGATATTACATATGTTGTCATTACCTTAAGCCAATTTATGAAGGCACCACACACTACTCATCATGATGCTGCCTTTCATATTTTACGATATCTCCATCGAACTATAGGTCATGGCATTTTTTTTACCCGCTCAAAATTCTTTACGTCTTCGTGGATATACTGATGTTGATTGGGCAGGATGTACCATTACTCATAGATCCACATCAAGCTATTTTACAAATTTTGGTGATAATCCTATCTCTTGAAAATCCAAGAAACAATCTACTGTTTTCCGATCGTCCTCAGAAGCAGAGTACTACGCTCTAGTGAATCTACATGTTGAAATACAGCCAACAACCCTTGGTTGGAGTGCTAAGAGGTATAGTTTTCCACCTTAGAGGTCAAGGGTTCGAGGCTAGCTGAACAATTTAAAAAAAAAATACATGCTGAAATACTTATTTGATAATCTTCACATTCCTTTCTCCGATCGATACATGTCTTTTGTGATAGTCATGTTCCAATGCATATTGTAGGAAATCCAACATTTCATGAAAGAACAAAACACATTGAACTTGACTGTCATTTCATTCGCGAACGTATCAACACTAATTTAACTGAAACTCGATACATGACAGTTGCTGATCATATTACATGCATTATACAGGAGACTACATGTACAAGAAGAATCTTGAATAACCGATTAAATAACCGATCAAATGAAGGTAGAGATAGATAAGTTGTTATTATATCGTGTTTTTGACTTATACAAATTGGATTAGTTTAGATTAGTTTGAAGTTATCTTTGTAAGTATATAGAAACATCTCTGGACTCCATGTCTATAAATACTCAATGAATTGATTATATCATAGTAAGAGATTCAAACACCAAATTAGGCTGAACGACCGCTAAAGAAATTAAGTTTTCTAATTGTAATAGTTTCGTGTTTAAAATTAAATGTGGGTTTAAGAGATTTATTAGTCTCGCAGAGTTGGATATATATTGGCCCCTTCTAGGCCTGTTGTGTTATGTATATAGGAGCTTTTGGGTTTATTGATTTCTTTAATTTGTGTTGGGCCCTTTTAGTACTTGGGCTGTAATGCAAAGAGTTATAATTCCTGGGATCAAATTAGACTTCTGTTAAATAAGCATAAAGAAGAGGCTAAACCAAAAGTAGGAAAGGGAAAATTACTTTTGGGGCCACGAGAGTACTTGCACGCAAAGGCCCCTCAGTGGCTTCACTCTTGAGTGCACCCTAACATGGAGTAATAAAGTAAATAATATAATAAATTTGTCGGATTTTAGGTCTATTTCATGTTGTCGGACTTTACGACTCTTTCATTGTGGTTTAAATTAGGCGGTTCTCGTGCTTGCCACATTTTCATGATGTACCAATGCCTTGTGACGACTAACGTAGACCGCAGTCGATTTCTCGAAAAAAACAAAAACAATGTGAAACGTTTCTAAGTTTATGCGATAAAAGCAACTTGAATCCTAGTTATTATATCGATCTTTAGTCGATACTTGCTAACAAACATGTTATTAATTTATTATAAGAGTACATGACATTTCATAATTCAAATACAAAATTGAGGCTCCTCATAGTCTGAATAGCCTCTATATAAAACTCCTAAATTGATTAACTTCTTGCTATTAAACCACTACTTGAAATTACTCCCTGCATTTCAGACTTGGATATTCGAACCTTTCTCATGCTCCTGCAATATCCAAATGCAAATAAATAAAATAGAAAAAGAAGAAGATGACAATATAAATAAATAAGTCTGTTAAGACGGAAAAAGGAAGACGATAAGAACGCTACATAACATATTTCTTGTCCGCTTTATTCTTTTACAAAGGACAAGATAGACTGCCTACAAACGTGTTACCTCCAAGATTTAGGGTCATAACCTAAAAAAAAAACAAGATTCGTCTATTTTTAAACCTCTTAAATTTGCAAAATAGTTGACCAAAGGAAACTGCGGATTCGAGAACATCACATATAAAAATTTGATTTATTTTTGTAACTTGGAAGTGGTTGACATTCAATAAAGATAATTTAACCTTAACATAAAGCACTAATTAGATGTATAATGATGTAATGAGTATAGCCAATAACTAGTAGCACAGTTGGTTAATGCGTTACTCTGCAATGAAGAGGTACCAGGTTCGATCCACTAGAAGTGCAAATCCGAAGAATATTGAACTTGAGTTATTATTAGTCGATTTCATGGTTTAACTTAGACGGTTGATTAACGTAAAACGTAGTCGATTTCTAAAAAAAAAAACAAAAAGAGTATAAAGGGTTTAAAAGATAAGTACCACCACATTCAGGGGGTGCATTAAGATTACACTTCTTAGGTAAACCCATGGCAAGGTCAGGATCAACACCAAAAGTAGGAAGGAGAAGTTTATAAGTACAAAGGCAATGCATATCTGCAATTTTCATCACATCACAGCAACCTTGGGATGGTGGGGCAGGTGTTGAGCCTGCCCTAATTGATGGCAAACACTGTGCCAATTGACTTGATTCCATGTTACATATTGTCATGCCATTCACACCTTTTCTATCTCCTATTTCAATTCCAATCAAAACCACCACTACAATTACTCCTAAACCCCATGCAACTTCACCACTCCTACCCATCTTCTCTTCTCTCTCAAATTTGCTTGGCAATGTCAAATTGGTTATTGTCAATTTTATAGTGAGTTTGGGGTTTGTTTGTTTTGGGTATTGAAACTTGGTATTTGGGTCAAGTTTTGTTTGTTGTTGTTGTCAAATGTGGTAAACTTTTGTTTGATTAACATAAAGACTGTTCTAGTACAGTGACCGACTCACCTGAATTCACCTGAATCAGTGAAGTCTTACAATCTCTTGACCAAAATACCCATTTGAATTGGCAGAATTGCTTGTAAAATGAGAGCAAAGTTAGCTGCACAGTTGAGGTATTACTGTGAAAAAGATGGGGCAGTTTAGGAATATAGCCTCCTAGTCACGGGATGTCTTTGGGAAAGGGCTAAGTATTGAAGCGGTGGGCTTTTCGGCCCTTTAGTTTATAGGGACTAGAAGTTTACCCTATACAGCCAAAACCAAGAGTTACCAAATTCTATCTCTTTACAAGGTATCTCAAGTAGAGGCCGGATATAAGTCCCAAATCCCCTTTATCATATTCACACGAGCCCGGTGAGACCCGTGGGCACCCAAATCACCCCTGTTCGTTGAGGCCACGGACGCTGGACACCCAAACCCTATGTAAGTGAAACCGTTACGTTAATTGATTCAACCGATTCAAAGGAGGTTAGCCATAGCAAATTCGGTGGTGCCTATAGAACTTCTAGCCTATTACAGGCCACAAAAGCAATGTGGTGCCTTCATAAATTTATAGATATCGGTGCACAATTTATAGATATTTATTATTATTGTCTTATCCTATGAAATAACACATTTTCATTGAAATTTCAAGAAATCGTTTTGGATACTGTGGACAAATGTGGAAACTATTACCATGATCGTTAATTAGTTTTATTATCTTTCTTAACTAAATGTCTACAAATTTCAATGAAATTCGTAAGGGGAATTTTATATACACTTAGGTCATGATGTTTGTCTTATCCTATGAAATAACACATTTTCATTGAAATTTCAAGAATTCGTTTTGGATACTGTGGACAAATGTGGAAACTATTACCATGATCGTTAATTAGTTTTATTATTTTTCTTAACTAAATCTCTACAAATATCTTCCAAAATCTGAAAAATATTCTCTCTCAAGGAACTTTATCTGAAAAAAGCATTGAAATATCCACCAATGTGATGAAACCAAAATGTCCTAAATGTATGTGATCTCATATACGGAACGAGTAACAAACGGGAAAATTTGAAATGCCCCAAATGAATAATAAAAGCATTGGAGAATATTTGAAATATCACAAATAATTAATAGAGACATGGGTGGACATTTAAAATGACCCAAACTAATAACACATACATTAAGAGACATTTCAAATCTCCCCAAGTAATAACTCAGACATTGGTGGGCATT
>BEHA01001239.1:729107-768964 GCA_002897215.1 Eschscholzia californica subsp. californica | reverse complement strand
CGGAACTCGGATTAACGAACCGTTTGAACTACTAAAAAGTAGACGAACATACCTTTACAACCATATAAGAATCACACTTAGATTCATTATATATCTACACCAGATTCAATTTTAATATAAACCGACGTGCCGTAGACACTGTTCTGACACCTTGTACGAAAACTATCGTAACTCTTCACTCGGAACTCGGATTAACGAACCGTTTGAACTACTAGAAAGTAGAAAAAGAGACCTTTCCAACCATATAAAAATCACACTTAGATTCGTTATATATCTGCACCAGATTCAATTTTAATGTAAACCGATGTGCAGTAGACACTGTTCTGACACCTTGTACGAAAACTATCGTAACTCTTCACTCGGAACTCGGATTAACGAACCGTTTGAACTACTAGAAAGTAGACAAACAGACATTTCCAAACATATAAGAATCACACCGAGATTCTTCATATATCATCCCCAGATGTAAGTTGAATTTAAACCCTCAAACAATCAATCGACTTTGTTTGAACTAGAGGAGATTTGGGTTGGAGGAATTCCAAATCATATTGGCTTTCTGACGAAGAAGACCCTCATTTTCGTCGGAATAGATAGAGGAAGAGGGAAATCATGGTGGTGGTGGAAGGAGACGAGGAAGAAGATCTAATTTTTTTGAAAGGGTTGTTGGCGACATAATTATGTTGGTGACCCTTGCCGGTGTGAATATCAAAAGTGGTTGTGGGAGTTTGCGGGGAAAAAAATTCCTTTTTTCACCAAAAAATTTGTACCACTAGTAAAAAAATGTTCTCCAAAGCGACAACCAAAATCAATTAAGAATTTTGTATGACAAAAAAAAAAATTTGTTTCTCTAAAACGGCAGCCAGTTCAATTAAAATTTGAATTTGAATCATTATTGTACCGGAAGTATAAACATTTGAATATTATATAGTATAGGCCTAGGGCCACATATTTTTGTTTGTTTCGGACCACCAGAAACTCAGGGTCGGCCCGTTGGAGACGCCACTACAAAATGGTCAAAGTAAATTAACCTTAGAACATCTCCAATGCAAAACTCAAAAAAATCTTTATTCGTCCTATTTGTCAAGTTCCAATTGAGATTCTCACTCCTAGATGTCAAAAATAGAGATCCTCAATTCTTGTATGTCTCCAATGCAACACTCTAAACTCTTTTATTTTACTTACGTGTCATGGTTATTTTTGTAAAAAAATAATTAATTATCTTGAAAATATACGAAGACTTGATTTCTATTGGTTAAAATTTAAATATTGATGAGTTAGACAATTAGAGATATCTGAGGAGGACACTCTGAAAATAGAGTATCCTCTTGAGATATCTCTACTCCACTCTCAACACATTATCTTTGAGATCTTAGTTGAGTTTTGCATTGGAGATGATTTTTTAAGAAAAACTCGAAAAATCATATGTGGCACTCTGAGTTTTGCATCGGAGATGCTCTTAGTTAAAGGGGAGGAGGAGATTCTCACTTGATTGAAGGGTGGGTCACATTTCATTGAGTCAATGAATCGTGACAATCGTGGATTATGTAAAGTTGCTAGTGACCTTCACGTTCTCTCCACTTCTGTCTCTGCATCAATCTCACTGATTACCCTATCAACCTTCTTCCCACTTTCTTCATGTTTTCATTAATCTAAATTCAAACATCCCAACAACCCATTTCTCTCTCTCTCTCTCTCTCTCTCTCTCTCTCTCTGGCTCAGAATTTTAACATTAACTTATCAAACAACAGATATTGTTCTGTCATTCTCCACTTTTGTTGGATGGTCCTTCTATATCCTCTTTCTTCTTGATTAGAAGCTCAAAGTTTTAGGCACAATGGGTTGTCAATTTAGCCCCCTCTTCCTCTGATTTTACTGTTTTATAGCCTATTCTTCATCTTCTCAATATTCCTTATTTGGGGTTTTATTGATCTGGGGTTTTTGCTATTTCTTAGTTAGTGGGTGGGTTCTCTCTTCCTTCCCTTTTTTCTTGTTTTCTTTGCTTGGGTGATGATTATTTGATGTCTTTAGTTGTTGGGAGTTCTTCAAGTTTGTCCAAAACCATGAAATTTAGTGATACTAAAGAGAATGGAAAGAAGAATAATGGAGTATCTGAATTAACATCAACAACTAGTAGTAATAAAGGAGGAGAGGGTTTTGAAGGAGAAGAAGAAAGGAAGAATATAGAGAAACAGATTAGAGAAAGTTCTGGTCATGTAACTGAGCAAGAAGAAGAAGAAGAGGAAGAAGAAGATGAAGAAGGAAAGATAGAATTAGGTCCTCTTTGGAGTATTAAACAACAACTTGAGATGGATAAGGTTTGGAATTCAATGTTACTAATCATAATGTGTAGTAATCTTCTTTTAATGCAAATTTTATAGTTTGGGAATTCAATTTTGTGTTAATTTTCTTTGATGGTATCAGGAAGATGAGAGTCTTAGAAGGTGGAAAGAACAGCTTCTTGGAAGTGTTGATTTGGATTCTGTTGGAGGTAAAATCTTACACTTTTTTCTTGTTTCTTTTCAACTCTACCAATGAGGGTTTTTTCTTTACCAATGAATATGAGTCCACCAAAATCAAATAGATCCAAAATCAACCCAGATAAGCCAATCAAACGAGTCAAACGGTTAAGTTTTGTGGCCATCCGACTCAAAACCAATTGACAATGAGTGAAGATGACCTATACATTATATGTTTAGTTGCTAGATACCCATTCTCCCATGTGGGACTGCAATAGTCCGACATAAATCTAATTATTAATTGATCCATGTCACTATCTCATCAGTAAAATAAACTTGTAAATATAGCCTTGTTCTCAAATTGAGACATTTTTTGTAGCAGAAAATTGATGTATTTGAGATTGGTACTTGTTTTAAGATTTGACTCCTCTAGATGGATTCAAATTAGGGCAAAAAAACATTGCCTTAGCTGTCCTGTTATTTTTGTTCTCCCTTTTGTGTTTTGGAGGTTTGTATAAATCAAAAATCATTTTTGTGCCCTACTACTAATATAAATGCTTGTAATATTTCTACCCTTCTTAGCTTTTTTCTGACTAGAAAATTGGTTATCTTTGTTTTCCATTAGAAAAGATCAATACTTGTGT
This sequence comes from Eschscholzia californica subsp. californica, assembly GCA_002897215.1. NCBI lineage: Eukaryota > Viridiplantae > Streptophyta > Magnoliopsida > Ranunculales > Papaveraceae > Eschscholzia > Eschscholzia californica. The sequence continues at coordinate 765,864 of BEHA01001239.1, read as the reverse complement.
TCTTTTGGGGGCTTCGTCCTACCTTTCACCGATATTGATATTGTTCAAATGCACAAAACTTATCCTCGCTCTGATACCAAATGGGCTCAAAATGGCGTTTTCTCTCAAAGCTCTCAATGTTATGTATATGTCTGTGTGTGTGTAGTACTTCCGTGAACTTGTGTCGGCTTGCCATATATCTGACGTGGGACTATTCATTTAATGAACAATTCCTAACACAATATAGTTTACAAATTATGATTTTGGTTTTCTTCTTTGTTTCAGAAGCTTTGGAACCAGATGTTAAGATTCTTAGTCTTGCAATTCTTTCACCTGGCAGACCCGATCTAATTCTACCGATTCCTGAGGTTGGTAATCCGAAAGGATTATGGTTTACTCTGAAAGAAGGCAGTCGTTACAGCCTAAAGTTTTCTTTCAAAGTTAACAACAACATTGTCTCTGGTCTTAGATATACCAATACGGTTTGGAAAACTGGTCTGAAAGGTAGAGTATCTATCTCTTTCTTCTTCTTCTACATTTGTCATCGAAAGACCGATTTGGTAAAAATTTAGATAGCCTGTATTTTCAGTTGATAGAAGAAAAGAAATGCTTGGAGTTTTCGGTCCTCAGGCAGAGCCTTATACACAAGAGATGCCCGAAGAGACTACTCCGTCAGGCATTTTCGCTAGAGGGTCATATTCAGCTAGAACAAAGGTAAGCTTTTAACCACACTGGCACTTAAAAAAGTGAATTTTTGCATTTGAAAGTTCTTATTGAAGCCAAGGGGAAGCTTAAATTTCCAAAAGACATGATTTAGTGAGCTTGAGCTCAAAATTCACAGTTTGAACCGAGTTGGTCTGTTGTAGATTTTCACAAGATATTGTAGAAAGTCCCCTTGTGAGCTATCATGTGAGGATCTATGATGCTCGGATGAAGCATCAAAGTTTGACCTCGAGCTCATTAAATTGTTTATAAAAATCAATTATGTATTCCTTCACTATGAAAAGTACTGATTATAGACTTGCGAAATTGAATAGTTTCGAGCGCTTCCAAAAAATTATTTAACTGCGACTTTCATGTCCTTTTCAAATTTGTATATTGTTAGCAGAACCTTCTATCTCAAAATTTTGGATCACCTCTTTAATGGGTTTGAGTTCAATCCTTTTGGTGGTTATAGCTTTTCAAAGAAAAGTTCTTCAACTTTTTCTTGTTTTTTTTTGTATGCTCAAAAACTACATATTGCATACATACAAGTCTTTAGGTTCTCTTACATTAGCCTTTGTGAAAGTAACTTTTGAGTCCTTCACTCCATATTGGCGTATTTGTAAGTTCCAATTGAAACTAACATCTACTCTATGTTTTAACTTCTACTGTAACTTTGCTTTCTTGTTTTCAGTTTATCGATGATGATAAGAAATGTTACTTAGAGATGAATTACACATTCGACATCCGAAAAGAGTGGCCGGTGGTTTGACGCCGACGAGAGCCATAACAGTGAGCCATTTCTTCTTTTCGTGTTTACTAGTCTAAACAAGGTTTCTAAGGAATCAATCCTCTCCATTTGTTTTTTTTTCTTATGTTAAACATTCAATTCTTTTAGATGGTCCATCTTGTGAACTATTGTGATGATTGATATGTTGAAATCTTAAATTCCTCACTACCTAAATATGTTATGCGGCCAGTTGTTATCTTGTGAATTGTTGTGAATACTCAATCGAACTTGTGTTATAGTGGTCTTGTTTAACTTGCAGATATATCATATATATACACCAATTTGTGTTTAATCTACAGAGTTAATAAAGTAGTACAAATATGTTCATTGCAGCTAGAGATATGATCCATATGACACCAATACTTTGAAGCATTATGCTCGTGGTTCGTCCTTCAATCCACCTTTACGACGAGTTACGATATTAATTGAGTCACGAAAAAACACCACTTTTCTTTGATTGTTTGACGCAATGGCCCATTTGACTGCTCCCATGCGTGTCATTGGCTTCCTTTCATCTACAATTTGACATATCTCATCAAAAAAAATCTACAATTTGACATCTTGTTCACTTGTTGTTGATGATTTGCAAACAATGCCTCTGCTTCTGACAATATGAGCAATAAAGGCGTTTCAACAGGTTCAGTGATCGCTTTAAAAAAACAATAAAAAAAAAAAAATCTTAGTAGCTGTCTGAGGGCTAGAAGATAGGTGCAGTTCGATTGACTTATTTGATATGGCTTTAGTTGGTTGCATCTGACTGATCAACCCGTCAGCATTATGAATAACTGTTGTAGCTGAAGGTTCATGACCGTGGAACCCCTTTCTCGTCGTGCTTTCTAACTAAGGAATGAAATTTCGGTTTCGATGGAAATTTCGGTCGGTCCAAAAGTGGACACGTTTCGTGAAAACGTTACGGTCTGTGTGAAAATTTTACAGATTTGCGGAATGATAAAACAATTCTAAAACAATTAAGTTTGGTATTAATCTGCAATAAAACAATTAGTTTAGGGGATAAATTGAGTTATTTAACTCTATTAGTACTAAAACAGTTAAGTTAGGTGTTTATCTGCAATTAAACAGTTAGTTTAGGGGGTACATTGAATTATTTATCAGATGTAAACCTAAAACAATTAGTTTAGGGGTCCAATATGCTATAATAATAATAATAGTTAGGGGGGCTAACCAGAAATAAAACATAACATTCTTGTTTTGTAGTAACAATTGTTTTCCCTTTAAATACAACCCTTAATCCCTATTTCTAAGACTTCTCAGCCGAAACCGACTGTTCCCTCTTCCTCTCTCTCTCTCTCTCTCAAATTGGAATCTGAAGTTAAAGATCACCTAAAGAAGAGAAGAATCTCTTGAAGAACAAAAGATTTGAGAAGTAGTCAAGAAAGATGGAACAAATTAACAGAAAGGTAGAAGATAAACGACTAAGGTATTATATGAATTATGATTTTAGAATCTTTCGAAACCCTAAACCTAAATATCTGTTTCGAAATTTCGTGTCAGATTTCGGTGAAAATTTCGTTTCGGTGATGTCAATTTAGGACATGTTTCGGTCATTTCGACCGAAATATGTCGACATTTTATTCCTTGTTTCGAACAATTTGAACCGAAGTCTTGAAACTTTAAAATTCCAGAACTTATAAAATCTTTTAAAAGTTGTGAAACTTTGAAGTTCTAGTAAAAAGTTGTAATTAATATGAGGCTAAGGTAGAAGACAAGAAAATATTTGTATGGATTGCTTCTCCACTAGTGATGGCCAAATATTTGTGGACCTTGTTATACCACTTGCTTAAACAAAACCCTATATATGGCCCTACTTTATTTCTGATAAATAATCTCCCCGGAAACTATTTAGCTTTCCCCAAAGCGCAGGCCAAAAAGTAACCAATCTTAAGATTTCTTTAGTCATACTCACAATAAAATGAAAGAAAGTAACTATATTTTATAATGAACTCAAAATTCATAATTTTATGCATACAAACAAGCCTATAAACATCCTACTGTTTTTTTTCAATGTTCATTCTCAGAACAGTGATTAGTCTTTTAAAACTGAACATATATAATCTCTCCTTCGTTTTCTTTCCATCTGTTTATCGATAAGAAACAAGACACCGGAGATGCCAATATTAGGTTTTAAAAGGAAAAGGTTTTGATCATTCTTTGGGTGAATCAGGTGATTTTTCATCAAGTTTTAACGAATTTAATCGTCTCAGTCTTTGATCGAGTTCTGCCATTACTGCTGGTTCCTGCTTTTTCCTTTGCTTCGTTATAGTGTTTGTTGTCATAGAACTAACCTTGTCAAATGCTACCTGCAAAATAGGATTATCAAGGGATGTTATGAATCAGGGTAGGAAACATTGTTAATATTTGACGAGTTCACCATTTTTCATCTGGCCACGCCCATGGCACAGGCCGGTCCATCTACAGGTTGTGCCTGGTGTGGCAAACACGCCACACCACACAAACGGGTCGTGTACCAAGTCAGAGCTCATTGTGAAACACTACCTCACAAGAAGCGGAAAGCAAGTACGAAAGTCACTCAAGAAACAATATCTCTTACCTCCGAAATTACAGGTTTTCGGGGTTTGGGTGATAAAGTAGACATGGTTTACAACTTTACATAATGACGGCTACTAAAATACGGAGAGAAAAAAAACTTGCAAGATTCGGCTTACTGTTAACAAATCGTCTGGATCATAAAGGTGATGACTGGTTTTCTGTATGATACTGATCACATCACCAACTTGTTGGGTCATTAGCAGCTCCAATTCTTTCATCTGCACAAACAGATTAATTTTTAGTAAACCTGAGTGAATTGTACAACTCATAGTTCTAATTTTGCTCCCAAAATTATTTCAAGGGGCAATCAAGAATTTAAAGGACAAACGATGAAAAAATAAGTTTAGGAGAGTTTATGTTTACCCTAAAGATAGCCAAGGCTACATGAAAGAGAACCTGTGCTCCTTCATTGAAAAGAACATCCCATACCCGCATTGTTGTCTAAAGACGGAGATTATCAAAGATAAAAGCAAATAAGGAACATAAAGGTCATTATATCTTTCAATTCAAGGAAAGTAAAAGGAAACATAACAAAAGGATCTTTCATCTAACCTCTGATGGCAAACTTTTAGAGAAGAGGCACAAGAACCACTCTGTGGCAACGAGTGAAACATCGAAACCTATTGATTCCAAATGGGCAAAAAGCCTGCACAATTCATTTCGAAATGAACAGAAGCAAAGCCAATAAACCAAGTTAGAAGGACAAAAATTGAGTTAGAATCTATAGAATAGGAAATTAATATGTTGAAAATTCAAGAATTACGTTGGGCACTTGTTTGCAAGCAAATCCTTGAATACCCTTTGTTCGACATGGCATCCAGATAAATTATCAGTATAACAATCATTCACCAGTACATTTTCTAAGAGGACGGCGAGCATCCAAAATGCATCTTCTTCCGTTTTCATTACTAGCAACAATAAGGCTGCCACGTAATTTAGACCCTGCAATATTATATAAATAAAATTGAGCGTAAACTATGATAATCTAGTCCATTATAAAAGCTACTGGAGGTAATACTAAAAAAATATGAGACATGGGTCGTCTTAATGGTGAAAATGTGCGAACCTGGCAATACCCGACATGGCAGTCTCGGAAAGAATACCCGACTAGGACTCGTCGAAGAGATGCATGTCCCTGTGGAGTGTCCAACCATGGATGACCAGGGAAAGTGCGTGGAAGATCCTACATTTAATTGGAAAAGAATAAGAATGGAAATAAGTTTACGTTTATTTTTCAAATATTTACAGGTAGGACAGTTCAAAGAAACTACGAAATCGTCTCAGACTGACACTTAAAGACCGAGTTTGTATTATTCAAAACTCTCCAGAGTGTAAAATGGAAGTCAAAATACCTAAATACTTGTCATATTTAAAACAAAGGGTTCAAGGGTCGAAGAATTTAAGCACACAAAAGGAAGTGAATGACATAATCTTATCTGATTTACTTTTTACTTCCTGTTATAGACATTTCGAATATTATAAATGCATCCGTTCAATTTAATACAAACAACAACCCATGATCAAACTTTAATAGACAGATCCAGCCTAAAGCATGGGGATGAAATACGGCTGCTTTAGTACTTAGTTTGTCACTTTATACGTTAGTCAAAATTGGCTTCAACTTAAGCATTGTATTTCAAACTCCGCGATTTCATGGACCTTATGACACTGAAAAAAGAACCAACCAATCTCTATTAGGAAGGTAGATTCCCTAATATGGTTTCATTACCAGACAAAATGCCACTTTTTATCCACATATGCATACATTAATTCAATTCTTTCTTCTTTCATTCCTTTCCTTTGAAGTTAGCATTGACATATGATACACTTTTCAATCATCATCCACATTTATCGATTCCTGCAACTAACTATCTCGCTTCAAGGCGAGTCGGGCCCTCCCAGTTCCCCCACATTTCAAGCAAAAGCAACGAAATTTGATTAATCATCAAACTGTTTAGCAATCAACTTCGAGATCCATACGATATGATGCACTACATTATGCTTATATTGAGAAATCCAATTTGGTTGAATCGTATCCTATTGCCATCTATCTATAGAGGAGAACAACCTTCGCGAAATGTACATTACTACATTATGCTTATATCCATTACCTAATCAATGCCAAATCTTCAAATCAAAATTTCAAATTACAACACCACCCAAATGATTCCAAATCACAAATCAAACAACTTAATGAACCAATTCTCACAAACCCATATATCAAAATAACAATCTAAACAACATATCAAGAAGAGAAAGAATTGAAAATTCTCCAAACCCAAAAAAAAAAAATAAAACAGAAATCAAAGAACTTACTTGATCAATCTGTTTTGTAGCAGCAGTAACTTTCCCTTCAACAGCTATGATCAAATCATTGTAATAACTATCAGGAACAGTTGATTTTTTCTTTGCTGCCCCTGATATTGAAATCCAAACTTTTGGCCTAAGAACAGATGGAATTCCCTTCCTGATTAGTCTCTTCAATGCCATTGTATTTGTTAGGGCTGATAATTTCAATGAACTCACAGAAATTCCTTGAGATAATGAAGAAACTTTAGGCCTTAAATACCAATTTGCACCTTTACTTGCTTCTAATGCCCACCAAACACGACCTTGTTGTCTTACTTTCTCTCTCACCTCATTCAATATATTTACATCATCAACATTCCCTTCAACTGTAAATCCATACAAATCTTGAAATTTTACAGTAATATTTGCTCTTCTTGTATGAATACTTGTTTTCCAAACTTGGGGTTGGAATTCATGAGAGATTTCTCTACTTGCTTGAGTCCCAAACATTTTTCTTCTTGTTCTAAAGAGAGAAAGAGATTCAAGAGAGAGATCAGATGGGGTTCCTAGATCGAAAAAAGAAAGATTGGGATTTACAGAGTTATAGATTAGAACAAAACCCACATTATTGATCCAAAATTCTATAAAGTTTCAGACCTTGAAATCTGAAGAAAAGGGTTGAAAAAAAAATTGAATATATTGAAATGGGGAGCCTAAGGAAGATTCATGAAAACAATAAACAATCAAAACCCCACATTCTTTTTCAAACCAATAAAGGGTTTTTTTGTGGGTCTAAAATGAGAGAGATGATATATATGGAAAAGAAAAAAAGTGATAGTAATTTTGAATTAGGTTTTCTTATTCATTTACAACCCACAATAAATTATGAAAAAATGAACAAAACCCAAGTTTGTAAATCAAGCAAATACTACCCTTTTATCAGGAATTTTTACAGATTGAAAATGAATGAAGAAAAGAAGTTGCAGGAAAGGGGATTTTGTGTTGAATTAAGATTTGTCTGAAATTTTGAAGGAATGAAAATCGGGAGATGTGTTTAGGGAGACCAAATACCCGTTTTTTTCGTGATTAAAAATGTTTAAGAACTTGGAAGATTGATATGAGAGGTCAAGAGGTCTTAGATAGAGAGATTCACTGAAACCCTAATTTGGGATGTCTCTCCGTTTCTTTATTAAAAAGAAAAAATCTTCATCGGCTCATCATGGGTGTTGGCGTTACTCAAGAATGAGTGGATTTGTTAATGGTGACGAGGGTTTTGAATGAGTGATTGACATGATAGAGATGAGGTCTCGGATTAACGAGTAGATTAAGGTGAACCAGTTTAATTTTTAGCATGACTAATATACCCTTGAGTTAATTTTTTATTTCCTCATACTTTGATATCTTTTCCGACCAAACTAGTATTTTTAATTTTTTATTTCCTCATACTTTGATATCTTTTCCGACCAAACTAGTATTTTTTTTTTTTTTTTTTTTTTTTTTGTTAAGATCCGACCAAACTAGTATGCCCTTAAGGCCTTAACCCTTTTATGACCAAATTGACATGCCCTTTTATCACATGGGCTTATTAGGGATTTTGTTTTCTAATTTTTGTCTTAGTGATAATCTAAACTTCATTTCTCCTAAGCAAGTATTTAAAGTTGTTACCGTTGTTGGAAGTACATCAGTCTCATTTTTGTCTTAAACAATTTAACTTAAAAAAAAAATTGTTTTTTTGTGAGTAGTAATTTATGAGATGGAAAGTTATGTTACAACGTTTTAATCATTGAATAAAATATCTTTTTGTTTAAACTACAAATTTCACATAAACTAACTCGAAACATTGTTACAAGAGTAGCGGTGACAGAAAACCGGAAGAACTAAGTTTTACATCTGTTTTCTATTTCTTTTATTGTCTATTTAGCTAACAAGACTGTTAGTTCAACAAAAAGAAAAAAAAACAAGACTGCTATATCAATGTGTTTGCAAAAAATACAAATGGAAATTTGGAATGGATGGAAATAAATTCACAATTTGACATCTTTATTTTCATGATCTGTCACCTTAGATTGCACGTGAAGTTTAACTTTTTTACTTTGAAGGTCATGTATCATAATTTGGTTTTCTCCTTTTTATGATTGTTCATATTTTGTTATTTTACTCGGTGGAGGCCAATTATAATTGTCTTAACAGTTAACTTCACTGTTTTTTTTATGCTAGATTTTTAGAAGTTATGTAGGCACTTGTGCAAAATAAGTTCGACGGGCATGGATAATATGACCGATCATCAGATAAGAATGCAAAATAAGTTCGACTGGCATGTACGCCAATACTATCAAATAAGAATGTAAAGAATGCATCGATATCACTATAAGGAATATAAATATCTCTGATCATCAAAAAAGACTTGATCTGGTTAATGACTTGAATTAGGGAACATACTATTTAAACTAATGCTCGCATCTTTTTTTCCAGATGAACTAGAGGATAGTTACCTGGAAATTGATATCCGCTCTTTCCGAGAGGTGATCCAATCTTTGATAGATATCATGTTAGAAGAAATAATATTAAAATAGAATCATATATTTCCGGCAAAAAAACAATGTAGTAAAGCGTGTTTCGTAGTTTATGGATAAGTACACCACAAACATTCTAAAATATTACCAATGTATTTGCCAATTCGTTATCTCACTGGAAGACTGTCAGTACAATATTTCCATAAAAAAAACATAGTTTTGGGGATAGTTTTGGTTTTCCAAATGAAATTCCATTTAATATCATTGTTAGGGATTTTTTTTTGTTGAAAGGAAATACATAACATTAAGAGTCTATTACAATATCCCAAGTACAAAACCAAAATTACAATACATAAAGTAGTAAGATAAAATATCAGAGCTGAAGAAGTGCAGAAAAGAACTTCGAATTGTATAGCATTCTTCACTCTGAAAGTTGCGAGGTTGGCATCTCTTCTTAAGCATGAAATAAACTTTGACCTTGAGAGTCCGTCTGGTTGCATCAAAGATAAAACTCTTACCTAATATCTTGTAACACTTAACATGGATTGAACATACACCCATAGTTTCAAGAAGAAACAAAGGTGTCTGCACGAGTATAAATAGGTCGAAGTCTACAAAGTAGAAATAGGTCGGACACCTGGAAATTTGGATCGTCGTTGTAGCCCAAGTATAAATACTCCGCTACTCCGACAAATGCACGCAATAAAATTGCGAAAAGGGGTGGAAGTGAACATGTTACAGGGATAGAAATCAGAGTTAAATCTATAAGGTCACCATAGCCCAATGCTATCATCAAAAGGTTAGTAAGAGAATAAGCAACAAAAACTTCATGATGAGGATTGAGATTGATACTTGAATTCTTGTGTCGACCGGGGTCAAATGGAAAATTAAGATGAATGAAATTAATTCCCGTTCTAGTAGATAGGCAAAAGAGTTCAGCAAAAGGACGATTAGTGATCTTAACCCTATGGCAGAAACTAAGGATGATCACAAGCTTAACTTTGCTCATGGTACTATTGGCGTGCTACAACCAACGATAAACGATGAAGAAGATAAGATCCAGACCCGTGAATAAGGATAACAGTGTAGAAATTGATGTGCTTCTATTTAAGGATTCGATTAAAATCAAGACTGAGATGAAAAACCCTAAATACTAACTGCTAAGTAACTATTAAAAGGTAAAAATGGAAAATACTGCCCTGATATCAGATCTGAGCCAACCCCATCCTCCGATTCTCGCTGCTCACTGATGTTTGTGACTCTTTGTTCATGTCCCTTCTTGATGCTTTGAGAGCTATTTTATGCTGATTCTTTGTGATTAAGGCTTTGATTTGTTCTTTTATGGGATTAATAGGGTATGATCCGTGTTTTTAGTTACTTGTATGTGAGATTTACTAGTTGGATTGGAAGGATTTGGTTGAAAATAGAGGTTTAGGGTTTTGGTTTGGGTAGAAAGGGGTGGAAGACGTGACTTTCTCTCTCTTCTCAAGATACCTACCTTTGTCTTTGTTTATCATTGTTAGGGATTGATACATATTCGATCGCCAATTGATGGTACATAGATCCATCTAATAATTTCGTGATTTTGTGAGCGACCATTAGAGGGTGTACTGCCCTTTAGAGTGAATATCAATAAAACGAATGTAATTGCATATGTTAGGATTGAAAGTGTTATGTAAGATCGTTTCCTTCCATTTAGTGTTTCTAATGAGTCGCGCAACAAGGGTTGGGTTGGAGTTCTTTTTTTTTTATGAAAGGGGTTGGAGTTTTTTTTGTTGAAAGTAAATACATAAACTTAAGCGTCTGTTACAATATCCAAAATAAAAACAAACATGAAGGAACACAAATTACAATAACATAAAACCGATATGAGGAATTGCACAAAAAAGCTTCGTTTGGTGGTGCTTCCTTCATTCTGAAGCTTATAAGCCCTCCAACTCTTCAAGAGAATGTTATGACAATTGATCTTGAGAGACCTATCGATTAATTGAAAAACAAAGGTAGTACCTGTTCTTCTGGTTGGTTGAATGATGAAACTTTTACCTAACTTCCTGTGACATAGAAGATGGATTAAACAAGCACCTATAGTTTCAAGAAGAAACATCGGTGACTGCAAGATAGAATCAAAAATTGATTCCGAGGTATCCCGCCAGTATTCTCCATGTACAGAGACCATATCCGCTTGAGTTCTACCGAGTAGAATCAGGTCAGACACCTGGTAAATGGGATCGCCGTCATAGCCCGAGTATAAATACCCTGCTAATCCGATGAACGATCGCAAATGAATTACGACAAAGGGTGGAAGTGAAAATATACAGAACTTAGATAGAAAGTTAAACCAGTTTGATAACCAGCTTCAAAGGAAATCAACAAAAAGTGATCTGGAAGGAAAACAACAGAAACTGCACGACAGAGTTGGAGAATTATATTCGACATATAGTGTCGTCCGGGGTCGAATGGAAAGTTGAGGTGTATTCTATATGTTATTCGGCTGATCCAGAGGCCAAAGTGGCCAGCTACTGTTCGATTAATGTTCCTAAACTGATAACAGTTAATGATGGATGAAACTAACATGGAAACCCGATCAAAACGATCGCAAGTAGATCGACGATAAGCTAACATAATGTAACGAGGATAAGTTTTGAGAACGAAGTATGCAGAGAGGTTCAACATGACCGGACGACCGACTGAATTGAAATCAGATACTAGGCTATACTTCGAAGTGAAGAACACTAAACTAACATGTAAGGTGATGATAGGCAATATTATCAGATTCAAAAGATGAATCTAAATTGAAGCTCTAAGTGATGAAATATTCACCTATTTAGATACGAAGGATAGAAAAAAAGGCAATATGAAGCCAGAAGAAGGAGATCGATTTCACCTATATAGATAAAGGATAGCACTAGATAAAAGCTAAGGATTCAGAGAAAGCAGATTAAATTAAGAGATAAGAGAGAAAGAAACTACCCTGAACTCCCTGGAAAATGATGAACTAAGCAGATTAATTCAGAGTCTCCATGCTTTTCTCCAAGTGGTTTCTTCTTTCTATGATTTGGTTCCAAGTGAAGCTATTTTACTCAGGATAGATGAGATTTTCGTGAGATGATCTCTCCTAAACATCAGAGAGGTTCTTGCTGCTCCTTGAAGAAAACCTTCGATTTAGGGTTTTAGTGATTTAGAAAAGAGTATTCTTGTGCTTTGGGTGAAGGGGTAATAAGAAAACAAGCCCAACTACGTTATTTATAACCTCAGGATTCCACCTCGGTCTGGGGACCGAATCCGGGACCTCCAGGGCTTTAGCCTTGTTCTTGTTAAACTTTGACAGTATTTTGCTTATCACATCTTTAAGGTATCAACGCCATTGTAATGACTATCGTACATCGTAGTCAATTTCCAAAAAAAACAACAAAGGATTTGGACATATAACAAACTTACGGAATCAGAATTTAACACGTGGTAATGGGTGTCCACATTGGCGGCTTTAAATTCAATTCTCAGACCAATTCAGATTGAGTCCATCAAATGCCTGCATTTGCAACTAGGTCCCTACCCCAATTTGCTTAGTCAAACTATCATTTTTATCTTGGTTAAAAAGATCATTTTTTTAATCAATTCAAATTGAGTCCATCAATTCTATATTTATAAGAGCAATAAAACCATAAGCTAGGTTTTTATAAGTACTAAATATAGTTATTGGAACAAAAATATATATAAAAAAAACTCCAACTTCCTTACTTAAAAAATCATAAGAAGTTTAGTTTGATTTTGGCTTCAAAGTGGATGAATATTCGATGAACAAGATTCACCAACGACTTGTTTACTGAAACACCTTGAAATCGATGAAAAATTGTGATAATTCTTCATTGAATTAAAGAAGAGAAGAATAACTTTGTTGCTGCTAAAGAGATGGGGGAGAGTTAATCATGTGAAACTGAGATTTTGGAGGTGTTATGACCTACTTTTGAGATTTGGATAGTCGATTCCTTTCAACTGCCTAGATTAGAAGAAAAGTCGGGGACCTAATATCAGTTGTAGACATTTGACAGACTCAATTTGAATTGGTGAAGAAATTTTATTTAAGGACGCCAATGTGGACGCTCATCGCCACGTGTCGAACTCTTATTCAACATGTATGATGTACTTTCATCTCAAAGATTGGGAGAAAGTTAGGTTGTACTTTCATCTCCAACAGAATTACATAATACATTTCACCATGTCCTTTTGGGGATACATTCTGGAGAGAATTTTGAGATTCTGATTTGCCTTGCAGGCATGTCTGCTTTGGCATTAGTAGTTATGTTTACGAATTTAAAAGATAAGTTAATAAAAGATGATCTTAAGGATCTAATAAGGTTAATGGTCCTCCAACTGGTCTAGTGAGCTGAACTGATAGCTCCATTTATGGTTGTGATGATGTTGTTTGAATCACCTTCCAAAATTAGATTCACTAAATTCAGTTCTATGGCAAATTATAGTGCTTGATATGCTGCCACTGTTCCCTCTCATCTACGATCCGGCAACGAATGGTCGTTGATTGCCCTACAATATAATTCGGAATTGGAATCATGAAAAAGAATACAAATAACTGCATCTTCTGTCATAGTAGTGAAGGAAACATCAAAATTACACCTAATAATAGTTGATGGTGGGGGCTTCCATTCCATATGAGTGTTGATGAATTCGTACTCTGTCTAGCTGGAGTCAAAAGACTAATTTGTGATGATACTAGACTTGTGATTCTTATGATCAAGAACAGAGGATTTTTGGTTTTGAAATAGGACTTCACGTCTGATTTCCAGATTAACCGTCAAGTTTTGATGATGTATGACAGTGATTGCTGAAACTCATCTTCCAGTGACATTTCTAGCATGCTCGAAGGGTTTTTTGAGATGACATTGAAGGATATATGTCCTTAGAGTCTGAAGGTATATCCTTCTAAAGGAATGTCCTTCGATCAAGATGGCAATGCATATGATTTGGCTCATAGGATAATGATGACTTTATTGGAAGATCGATCAATCCGGTTCAATTAGGAGTCGTAATGCTTAGCTAGAAACCGCTTACGATTGTCGGATCACTTCGGTTATCCGCGACTAACATAGACCGGATCCTACAACGGATTACACATAAGAATTGATAACTTAAACAGTGAGAATAGACTAATGGGAATTTGTAAATAGATGGATATGATCCAGTCTAAAAGATAGAAAAAATCGGGCTCGAAAGGGAAGTCCGAAAAGATAAAAACCCACTTTTAAGGGGCAATCAGAGATTCCCTTAAGGGGAGGTCCCTGGCCAGCCTAACTAAAGGGGTGGGCCGGTTAGAGCAAGCCCATTAAGGGCTGCTCTGGCCGGCCATCCCAGTGGGGAACCCTAATTAGGGTTTTCCCCATATTAAAGAGTCCCAGTTAGTTTAAGCACTAGCTTGTGCTTATCTTTTCTGAAGGGACTTTTAGGATTCCTTATTTGAGTATGACTCTACGAAGGTAATGCCCATATAAAGCCCCATTATGAGTTCAGAAAAGGTATGTAATTTTCTCAAAAGAAAATCATCTCTCTCACACATCTTAGAGAAGAAGATTTTAGAGAAAAAGTTCCCATTCTTTCTATCAAGTCTAGAAGAAGTCGTTCTTCATCTCAACCTTCAAGAAAATCCTAGCTGACTCAAAAGAAGGGAGTTCGAGTTATACAATTCTGTGTGTCAAGTAGAGGAGCTCCACTCGAAGCTCTTTATCTTCCGAATACTGGTCGGAATTTAGTTCGTGGGAAAGCGAATCCAGGTATTCTTCTTCATTTTAGTTCATTGATAAGTTCATGTATAGATCTTGGACAACCTAGTGTTAATCATAAGATGATTGAGATTCCGCTACCAACACTAGCAACATGATTAGGTTATGTATTATATACGTGTAATTCCCAACAGACATGTCTATTACTAATTCATTTACAATCATCAAACATCTCTTTCTCATCCAAAAGGTCAATTTTGATTGAATTTCAACTTACTAACAATGAAGAATATTTATATATTACTTCAAATTCTTCGGGTGAGAATAGCACGATCTGGAGAGACTGGTGACTCTTTCTTGATGATTGTATATTACAAGGATAAAAACGGTTGAATCTTATGTTGTAAGTTTTATGATCTAAGTGTGACGACACTTTGACTTGACCTTTTGGGACATTCAAGATCTACCATCATAAGTAGAATAATTTAAAATTCTCAAGGACACCTATTACAGAATCAAAGGAAGAATAAGCAATGATTTTGCTTATACACCTTACACTTTAGGGAGATGTTTGTAGAAAACTTTCATTAAAACTATTAAACATATTAGTGTCTACTGACTAGCATTCAAGATAAAAATTAGAATTTAGATTTCAAGATAGAAAAGGAATTAGCATTAGCAAAATCTTTCAATTGTTTGACCTTAGTAACGGAGTTCAGAAATTCTACTTCCTGAAACTAGCCACCAAAATATTACCCCGGAATGAGATGCGTAGTTTATCAAAACAAGATATAAAAAGTTCATCAA
The DNA here is from genome assembly GCA_002897215.1 of Eschscholzia californica subsp. californica. Lineage (NCBI taxonomy): Eukaryota > Viridiplantae > Streptophyta > Magnoliopsida > Ranunculales > Papaveraceae > Eschscholzia > Eschscholzia californica. The sequence goes on along the minus strand of BEHA01001239.1, from coordinate 750,484 downwards.
CACATAGAAAACCTAGATTAATGAGTCATTTACACAAAAACTCTAGATCAGTTGATATTTTATTGTAACCAACACATAGAAACCCTAAATATAGATGTTATCGTAAAGTAGAAATTTTGTGCTAAAGTAAAAGTTAGGGTTTCAGAACCCTAACTGAGAGGCAAACATCTGGAGTTTCGTGGAAGATCTCAAAAGAAGTATGTTGATTTTGCTCATTGGGACGTCTCTCTCTTGTTGGTTCTTCAGCAGAGAGAGACGCAGTAGTACGGAAAGTTACCAACCTTCTAGAGTTTCTTTAGCAGAGAAAATGTATAGAATGAGAAATTATTATCATATAATAATTTTCAAGAATGGATGAAAGATCCAAAATTGGGCTCAAAATAAGAGCCCAACCCAAACTCGGACAAAATTGTAAAGCAGGTCCAATGCGTCAGACCGGGAGATGAAATGTCCGGAAAGTCCTTATTCTTTTCGAAATTTACGAAATTGCCATCAAAAAGTTTCCCAGAAAAGCGAAAATTTCTGAAAAACTAGCTGACATACCAGGCTGTCAGACAGTGTACTTTCCACATATTTACAACATTGCCACCGAAAAATTTCCGGAAAACACGAATTTTTTTGAAACATAGTCTGACGCACTGACATCAAACCTTGTACTTTCCCATAAAATTACAGAATTGCCATTACAAAATTACCAACTTACCATTTTTGTTTTTTTTCCAGATTTATTTCTTTTTTTATTTTCTCCCACGCATATTTCTCTCTCTAATCTCAACAAATTTATCTCTCCAATCTCAACAAATTTCCTTCTTTTTTCAAGATTTATTTCTTATATCTTTAAAATTAAATTTTCCTCATTTTTGATAGTTTTTCATTGATTTGTTTTCATATATTCTGTGTACTGGGAATTTGGTTATGTACTAGACATTTTTGTACTGGGAAATTTTCATGTTTTCTTGAAATTGTCTTGTGTACCGGGTATTGTTCTGTGTACTCGGAATTTGGTTATCCACTAGACATTTTTGTACTGGGAAATTTTCTTGTTTTCTGAAAATTGTCTTGTGTACCGGAAATTGTTCAGTTTACTGGGAATCTGGTTATGTACTAAACATTTTTATACTGGGAAATTTTCTTGTGTACTGGAAATTGTTTTGTTTACTGGAAATTTGGTTATGTACTAGACATTTTTGTAGTGGAAAATTTTCTTGTTTTCTGGAAATTGTCTTGTGTACCGGGTATTGTTCTGTGTACTCGGAATTTGGTTATGTACTAGACATTTTTGTACTGGGAAATTTTCTTGTTTTGTGGAGATTGTCTTGTGTACCAGAAATTGTTCAGTTTACTGGGAATCTGGTTATGTACTAGACATTTTTATACTGGGGAATTTTCTTGTGTATTGGAAATTGTTTTGTTTACTGGAAATTTAGTTCTGTACTAGACATTTTTGTAGTGGAAATTTTCTTGTGTACCGGGAATTGTTCTGTGTACTGGTCAACTTTAAACCAATTTCTTTTTTTTTTGTAACCAAATCTTTCCAAAATGTGAAACAAAATAAGAATGATGAAGAAGATCTTGGATGTATAAATCTGGAAACAAAATAAATTAAAAAAAAGATAGAGATGAAGAAATAAATAAATCGATTGAAAGAGACGAAGAAGATAAATAAGAACATAAAACTTAAAGAGAGAAAGTACTGGAAACTTTGATGTTGTTAGAGATTGAAAAAGATGGAGAAGATAAAATGTGAAGCAAAATAAGAATGATGAAGAAGATCTTTCGATGTATATATAGGAACAAAGAAGGAATTGAAACAGAATACAATGGGCGGGATAAAAAAAAAATGGCCGAAATTTCGTCAAAAATGACGCCATTTTTGAAATTTCAAAAAATTTGAATGTCTTTCTGTTGTGACGTCATGTACGGGAAACTAATCAATTCGCTGTCTCGCGTCAGAGTGTCAGAAAACTGGGAAATATCCCGTCCAAGGGCAAGAAGGGAAGGAAAAGAAAATAAAACCAGGAAATAGTACTGTTTTCTGACATTTGGACCTGCTTCACATTTTTGGCCGAAAATGGATTGGGCTCTCATTTACCCCCCAAAATTTGGATCTCTCACTCATTTTTTTTTTTGAAAAAAATTACTGTAGCAAACAAAGGAACAAACTAGATCATATTTTTCTTTGTTTATTTGATAGTTAAAATAATATCGAGTTATTTATTTATCCATATAAGATATGGCTTTAGCTTTCATAACATGAGTGTATACTCACGTACATATTGCATAATGTAATTTTTCTCCAAGATAGGGAGAAAGTTAGGTTATACAAAGGATAGAATACCATCAACACCAACCTCTCCACACTTTTAGTATTTAATGTTATTGCTTAACTAGTTTCTAACATTTCATTTTGTAGCCTGATTGAGCAGTTTTATGAGGATGACCTATCTACTACTAATTCATTTACTCTTATCAACCATCTCTTTCTCATCCAAAAGTTCAATGAACAACTAATTGAATTTTAACTTGCTAACAAAGCATTCTCAACCTATAGGGCCATATATAGATGATTTTAGTAAGTAGTATAAAAAGAATGGAGATGAGAGAGATATTGCATGCAGAGAAGGTGAGAGAGAGAGAGAGAGATTCATATAGCATGGAGGGTGAGTTAGTGAGATTCATGAAGGTTTTGCTCACAATTTTTGCATCACTTACCTACTCTTACTTAATCTCCAAAAACATCACTAAAGGATACCCAAGACTTCTCTCTCTCCTCCCTATCATTTCCATATTCACCCTCATCCCACTTTCTCTTACTTCTATCCATCTTAGTGGTTTCATTGGTTTCTTCATTTCTTGGCTTGCAAATTTCAAACTTCTCTTATTTGCCTTTGATAAAGGTCCTCTCTCTTCATCTCTACCCAATTTTTCTTTCCTACATTTTATCTCCTTTGCTTGTTTCCCTATCAAAATCAAAGAAATAAGACACCCATGGTCATCATCATCATACCCCAAGTCAGCCCTAATTTTTGCTGCAAAAGGCTTAGCTCTAGCTATGGTAATCAGGGCCTATAATTATAAACAATATTTACACCCAAATTTCATACTATTCCTATATGGACTCAACATTTACTTCCTTGTGGATATGGTTGAAGCCATATTTGCAGAATTGGTTCGGTTCCTACTTGGGCTAGAACTAGAACCACAATTCAAAAGCCCATTACTCTCCACATCATTACAAGATCTTTGGGGTAGAAGATGGAATCTTATGGTCAGTAATATTCTACGGCTTACCGTATTTGAACCCGTATATTTCAACAGTATCCGTATTTTTGGGAAGAAGTGGGCTTCATCAATGGGCCTATTTGTTACATTTTTTGTATCTGGGCTTATGCATGAACTTCTTTTTTATTACTTTTGCCAAACTTGGCCCACTGGGGAAATCTTATTGTTTTTTATTATTCATGGAGTGTGTTTGGCTGTCGAGGTCGGAGTTAAGTTGTTTATTAAGGAGAGGTGGCGGTTACCTCGTTTGGTTTCGGGGCTGCTGACATTAGGATTTGTGGTGGTTACTGGTTTCCGATTCTTCTTCCCTCAAATGATCCGATGTCGTGTGGATGTCAGAGGAATACAGGAGTATGCTGACTTTGGGGATTTCATTAAAAATATTGTTACTTTTAGAGACCGATATGCCATTTAAAGTAGTTTGTCATTTACGTAAAAATAATTTGTTACATTTTGATAAATAATCTTAATTTTTCAAATCTAAATCTATAAATGTGTTAATGACTTAATTCAAGATGTTTCCCAAAAACTTTTTTATAAAAAAATGATTTATTAATGTTTTATAGTCTTTACTTCCCTTATTCCCTAGGGTAGGGGTGGGAATCGGTCCGGACCGGTCGGTATCGGACTCTAACTTCATCGAACCGGTCGACTCGGACATAAACTGTTGGTGACCACCTATTTACTCGGGCGGACTCGGACGGTCACTCTCAAGAATTCTTTGTCCATTGACCGTCCAAGACCGTTTATTTTACCGGTCCAGTCGGACACCGGACGGTCTCGGTCCGGACTTTCCAATAAATTTACTTAATTCAGAACTTTATTTTTATTACCACAAACAAAATTACTTACAAATGAAGATGTTTAGCCAAGAAATCAAAAGTAAATATAAAAAAGAAAAAACACAGTTGATCATCATTTGACAAGATATAATTAAGCCATTCACTAATGTTTGGTCTTCCAGAGAACTATATGATTATAGCCAACGAACATCATATATTTATGTCTATAAAATTCAACGGTCAACTTCTAAAAATGAGGACAGTTTAGTCGGTCAACCTATTCGGTCACTCGTACCGGTCGGTCCTTCGACATAAAATTTTGACAGTGACCGTCCGCCAATTTTTTTCGGGCCGGTCGGACACTGACCGTTACGACCATCGGGTGTCCATGGACACTTTTTATCTCGGTCGAACGGGTCGGATAACGGTCTTCCGGATCTTTTTCCCACCCCTACCCTAGGGTATTATTATAAATTATCTGATGTCTGCAAAGACTAAAATAACTTTGAGAGCTAAAACAAATTAATTTCTAATTTTCTTTTTCTTGCTCCTAAATCGAAAAACAAGCTGAAGATCCACTTGATTTTGTCCATTTTCTTGCGTTGAGAGATTTTCATTTTTTACCATTAATTAGATTGTTGATACTCAAATCTCCATGAGGCATCCTACAAAATCTCTGCTAAGTTACTATTCTTCTACAATATTTTGGAAATGTTTTGAAACTCTAAAATAAAACATGGTCAATGATTTTAAGAAATTTTGTGTTCTCTACTTTATATATTGATTAATGAATCCACTTTCTAGGGATTTAAACTTGTTGATTGTTGATTCTCGAAATACATTTCAAATTTCTAGTTGTTTTCTGTTTTTCTCTCTAAAGCCTAAAATCTTCTTTTTTTCGCTGTTTTGATTTATTTGCAAATGATTTTAAAATCGGTTCCAATAAGTTTGCAATAGATGATGATTTTTCTACTGTAAAAATTGAAGATAATACTTTTATGTTTTCAAAATACTAATTACTCCAAGTGCTTGAATCTACTTGCAAAGACTTGTACAGTGATTGCACATACTCAGCACCGTTCACAAAGGCTTGCAAATTGTTAAGGTTCTTTGTAAAGGCTTCACACATTAATTGCAAAGTCTTGCACATTAATTTGAAGGACTCCCACATTTTTTTGCAAAGGCTTGTACATTAATTATGAAGACTTACACATTAATTAAAAAAGCTTCCACATTATTTGCAAAGGTTTGAACATCTTTTGCAAAAGATTCAATAATCTTCAAACAATTTCTAGTGTCTCGCAATGGTTTTCAATTGTTTGCAATGGTTTGGTGTTGCTTGCTATATGCTTGCAACAATTCAAAATATGCTTGCAACATGCAGTGGCGTGGCTGAGAAATTGGGAGTCCGGTGCCAAAATATTAATGGGGGCCTTTTACATGTCTAATTTTTTTTACACAAATTAATAAACATAAAATTTAAACGACCTAACCATAAAAACAATATTTCATCGGCGAATTGAATCTCAATGTTGTATTCTGAACTAAACAATTACAAATTAATGTCTTTGTTCGAAACTTTTTTCTTCTCGCATTATCTAAGCAAAATCGTCAATTAAACTTTAATAGTCAATTTTGTCTAAAAATACGCTTTCAAAAGTAAGCAAAGCTAACCCATTTAGGCTATCCTTCAACATAGCCTATCTCAAGTATGATTTCAAGATCTTGATGGTAGAAAATTTTTGTACAATCTTGTTATCGAGAAATGTGTACTTATTGTCCAATTGGATCTTTGAGATTTAACTAATCCCTACTGGTCTTCTTCTTTTTCTTTACAACAAAAAGTGAAGAAACAAACCTAACACTAATAAATAATAAACAGATGATTTCAATAGAAAAAAAATAGTAAGCTGTAATAGATTAGTGGTTATTAAACATTAACTAGCTAGAGAAGAATACCTAATGTACGTAGAGAGAGAAACAAGGTAAGTGGGATTCATGGAGTTCATGTATAGATAAAAGTCTGAGAACAGGTGGGATGTGGGCCTCTAAGCTATACCCATACTCTTTATATAGTATAGTAGTCCGTAAAAGTAGTAAAAGAAATTTTTTTGGGGACCCATGCATGTGGTGGGGGCCCTGTGCGGGAGCACACCCCGCACCCCCACCACACGCTACTGGCAACATGTCGCAACAAGCTTACAACAATTTGCAATTGTCTTGCAACCCCAAGTCTACGAGAAGCCTAAAGCGAAAATGAAAATGGAGCCTATACAAACTAACAAAAAATTAATTTTCCGCGGAGTATTTATTAAAAAAACTTTCTTCATATTTTCTTAATTTCTCTAAAATTTCTTATTCTTTTGTTTGTGTTTAGCATACCAGTATCACTCGAAAGGCTTTTTTCGACTACTAAGTTAGAGTCCAACCCTAATTAGATTCCTAAAAAGTCCATTTTGAATAAGATTAAGGAAAAAATAGAAACTAGTTTGTATTTCTTGATTCCCTTGATGTGTGGACGTCCAAACCATGCCCAAAAGGGTAGATCTGACATTCCCTATTAGGGGAACCATCCACCCAGGAACTTTAGTAAAGAAAATTAAACCAACCTTTCAAGCTTCATTTTAAGATATTAAGGAACTTTAGAAAAGTGCAATTGCTAATCTCGGTGAAGGGAGAATTTTTTATCATTATTGGCTTCTAAATTCATCCCTTTCGCCTAATCGTTATTTTAGGTTGCAGACTAAAAACACAGTTGAAGCTAACTTTGCTGATGTTATAATTACAAATTGATTGGTAAGAAAGAAGGAGAAGAGAAAAATAAGAAGAAGAAGGAGAAGGAGAAGGAGAAGGAGAAGGAGAAGATGAAAGAGGAAGACAATGAAAGAAGAAGAAACAAAAAAAAAAAATCTCATGAGACCACTTCTGAAACATTGGAGAAGATAGAGAAGGAACATATGAGAATTCATTTTTAAGAGGAAGGGTAATTAAGGAAACAAAAATACCTGCTGTCAAAGTTAACGGACGGATTTAGAAACAATGAGTCATTTTTTGAATTTACGAAAAATGGGGAGGGGAGGGGGCAAAAAGGAATCTGGTCACAAAGTAGGGGGCCAAAAAGGAAATAACTCAAAAAAAGAAAACTAAACGGGGCCTCTCTTTTTCTGTTGAGAACTACAAACTGAGGAAAGTAAAAACAAATAACAAAGCAACAAAACAACCTAAGGATCCAGAAAGGCAGGTAAGGAATTCCACGAGTTGGAGCAGTAGGTGAAGATCACGTTTCTGAAGTGCACAATAAGCTTTTGAATCATCTTGATATGAGATATGGATTGCCAATGAGGTTTTGGGGTTGTAGAGGTATTCCACAATGTTCTTGTTGTCGCTTTCGATATGAATGTCTTGTATCTGCCTTTGTATTGCCCATTGTATGCATCTGAGAATCGCCTTGCTTTTGCATTCTTCTGAATTTCATCCTCTGGTCGTGTCTGATAAGGCTGCTATAACTTGAAATTGGGAGTCGTGGATGATACATCTTATACCTGCTATTTCTGTAATATGAGTGAATGAGGCGTCTACATTGATTTTGTAGAAAGGATCTGTTGGTGGATTCCATTTATTCTGTGGCTCGAGGGTATGTTGGGTTTTGTCGCTTTTATTGCTATGTGGTGACTCATGTATTCTTTGAATGAGTTACATAGGATTTTGAACTGACTTGTTAAAGCATTGATCGCATTTGGTCTTCATGATAAACCATAGAATTTGGAGAATTGACCTGCATAAATTGCTTCTATGTCTTTCCACTGTAAGATCAGCGAGTTAATTTTATCAGTTTTGATAGTGAAACAAAACAAGATTATGCGAGCATAAGAACATTGTAAAAGTGTGTGTTCTAGTGTTTCCGTGCTATTGCAATACTTACAATTAAAGTCATTACCAATGTATTTATCGTTCTATTTTTAACTGGTAAGCTATTGGTGCAACATTTCGAAAGAAATAGTTTGATTCTGGGGAGGTGTTGATGTTCCATATGAAGAACCATTCGACTCCAATGCTCAGGTTTGTTTCTTGAATCTTGATTTACTCTGATATGATGGTACATAGAATTAATGGTGAAGTTACCTGATTTCGTTAGCGGTCATTTCATGGTATCGTCTTCGAGTTCCTGTAGACCAAAAGGGGCAATTACGGTGAGACCCTTTTTATGGATGACCGGCGGAAGGACTGACCCGTGAAACTCATTGTAATCACGAATCACGATCCCACCTTGACTAATATTACTCTTATTTAAATCATTTTTTATCATATACTCCATCTTCATCACTAGAGAACAATTCTTTTCTCTAAAAGAAAGTAGAGAGAGGGAGAGAGAGGAAGTACTAAAGGAGATCTAGCAATACAGAATGGAATTAGAGAGTGAATTTAGAAGCTTGATTAAGGTATGGATTACAGTTCTAGCTTCACTAACTTACTCTTACTTCATCTCAAAAATTCTTCCAAAAGGCTTCCTAAGATTCATCTTAATCCTTCCAATCATACCCATCTTTATTGTCCTCCCACTTTCTCTCTCTTCAGTTCATCTTCTTGGAACCACTGGTTTCTTCATTGCTTGGCTTGCTAATTTCAAACTTCTCCTTTTTTCTTTTGGTCAAGGTCCTCTCTCAAGCCCATCAATCTCATTTTTACATTTCATTTTCATTGCTTGTCTTCCCATCAAAATCAAAGAAAACCCACCAACCCAAAATAAAGTCAAACAAAATCCATCAACCCAAATGACCAAATCAAATGAAAATGATCCATCATTAATTTCAAAATCAACCCAATCTAGAACACCTAAATCAACACTAATCTATTTCATTAAAGTCCTAATTTTGGTCCCATTAATTTGGTCTTATAATTTTAAACACAAATTACACCCATATTTTATATTAGTCCTTTATTGTGTTCACATTTACATAAGTTTAGAAATTATTCTAGCAGTATTTGCAGGATTGGTTCAGTTCTTACTCGGACTAGAACTAGAACCACAATTTAACCAACCATTACTTTCAACTTCATTACAAGACTTTTGGGGTAGAAGATGGAATCTCATGGTAACAGGTATTCTACGGCCAGCCGTATACGTACCGATACGGTATTCTAGTACGCGTATTTTAGGAAAGAAATGGGGCCAATTAGTGGGCTTACTCGCCACTTTCGTTGTATCTGGGCTTATGCACGAATTGATCTTCTTTTATTTCGGCCTTGTTTGGCCCACCGGGGAAGTGTTCTCATTCTTTCTTCTTCATGGAGTCTGTTTGGCTGTAGAGATAGAGATGAAGAAATACTCTAAGGGCAGGTGGAGGCTGCCTCAATATATTTCAGGACCGTTAGCGGTTGGATTTGTGGTGGTTACTGGTTTTTGGTTGTTCTTTCCTCAGTATTTACGAAGTGGTGCGGATGTTAGAGCAATTCAAGAATACACTATTCTTTGGGAGTTCATTAGGAATAAGTTCGGTGGAAAAATGATTGGGGGGTCATTGTCTGAACACTAACCCCGGTAATTTTATCTGAAGTGTTATCGGTGTCACCTCAAGTGCAAAGCAAGTTTTGCAAGAAAGTGTAAGGAAAAAATGGTGGCAATAACTACTTTACGAGGCGTTTTAAAATTACCCCATAAGATGTTGTTGCAGCTTGCCTGACAGTGATAAGTGGTATTTAAGCTCTCTTATCTCAAAAACAAGTTGGCCAACTAGAATTTTTCATACTCTTCAAATGAGCTTTTTGTTTCATCTACCATTGATGTAGGACTATTTTAGTTGTTCAATGTTTATTTATTTTTTTGTTTAATGTTTATTTTATTTTTTTTGTTTTCTGTAGTTCTGGGTGTTGTTTTATTCTTAAACGTAGTTTCACGTAAGTGACTTGCGCTCGTTTTAATTTTTTTTAAATAATTTTTAAGTTTATAGCCCAAAAAACGGGTCCTAATAGGAGATATAGTCCTCTATAACCCTAAAAAGATTTCAAAACCTAAATAATAATTTAAATGGATATCTAGTCCTTTTGGTCTCATCTAGAGAGAAAACACAAATCCATATATTACATATTAAAGATTTACTAATACCTATATTAACCTTCTTTAATATCAAAACGTGATTTACATTCTAAACTGTTAAAGATATTTTTTTCATTTTTATCTCAACTTTCTCTCTCCAATCACGTTTCAATGGAAAGTAACCAAAATCTTCAATATATTCCGTGATTGAAATCTGGTAACTTTTTTTTTTTCTCTCTCTCTCTCTCTCTCTTTAAAAACTAAATCTTCAATAAACCTCCATTAAACTCACCAGCAGCAGCTCAAACCTTCATTGTTTCATCTTCATACAGCAGCAGTAGTAAAAACCTCCATTGTAATTCAGGTTTTAAACTGTTTCTCTATTTATTCAAACATTGATAAGATCTAATTTTTATTTCCTTTCTTTTAAACTCGAAACTAGTTGTTAAACCTCCATTAATCTCAGAACTTTTCTTTCATCTTCATTAGATTGCTCGAAACTCATTCATCTTTTATATGGTTTAAAATTTACAGTTTTGTATTAACACCATTGTTAAGATCTAATGATGCTTCTTTTTTTCCATTATCAGATTACGATGCTCTATTATTGAACATATTACATTTGTGATCCAACTACATAAGATCTGTTTCCATCTTAACTAGCTTCGAATGGAAGATTTATAATTTCTCTCTCTAAAACTTTCATAACTCTTTAAGATCTTTGATGTTTATTTCTTATTTAATGATGTGTTCAATGTTAGTATGTTATTTCTCCTTCCAATGTTCATTGTATATTTCTTCAGATCTACGTTAATTCCTCTTCTTTTTTTTTGTTTTTTTTTTGCAGATCAGAATCATCTGTCCGTACAGTTCTTGATCTTTGTGATTATCCACACTTATTCCTTTAACAGAATATAAAGTACAGGTACTTTACGATAACTTTCCATGTTTTCTGATACAATTTGTTAATAATATATTGATGTTTATCCTTTCTGATTCTTGTAACAGAATAAAAATTACAGTTACTTTACGATAAATTACCATAATTTCTAATACAATTTGCATACATTTCACATAAGATGATGTGTTAATGAACAAAGGTGCGTAAAGTATGAAAAATTTATCCAACATTACACGTCCTTTTTTTACCAGAACAGTGGTCATGACAAGCATATAAAACTTCTCTTAACCTAATAAACAATTGTACTTTTCCATACATTATACATAACTTATTGATCTGTACATGTTATTTATGATCCATCTCATTTGTTTTTTATTAAATGTTTCATTATTAATGTATGTAAATTTGATTATAAATTTTTTTAACTAATATATATGTTTTTTTTTCTTGTAGTAAACCAGCACTGATGGAATTTCTTACAGAATCATCACATAAACTATAGAAGTATAAATTACGATGAAGAAGATTGTTTCTATGATCCTGTTTGGACAACGGAGTCTTACGTGAAGACTTACAAGGAACATATAAACCCTGCCCCTAACTTCGATGAACCATGTACATTTAGTGAAGAGTCAAAAACACTACCATGTTTGATTCGCCGTAAACCTGGAAGACCAAAGACAGTAAGGATCGAGAGCTCGGGCAACATTCTGACGGAGTGTTTTAAGTTACCTAGTCTACTATGTTCTTTTCATTTACAATAAAACACAGATTATTTTTCAATAAAATTTCGTTTCAGTCGTACAAAGGTTGTGTTATTTACTATACAGTATACATAATTTATGATAAATCACATACTTTATAACAAAAAACATCATTTCAGATTTACATTTCCTAACAAGTTACTATAATTTATGGTACATAATGGACATGTACGCGTAAAAAACAAGTAATTTATGTCAGAAAATAATCTAAGTATTCAATAGTACATAATGGATGACACACACACATATGATAAATTACGTTGTATACATGACAAATGATGGTTTCCTCGTCATAAATAACACATAATTTACGAACTTGTTTCATAATTTGTATTCGATGTGTGTTTATGTATGAGTAGAAAACGAAAGTTAAGTGAGAGAAAGATGATATATATGTTTTGAATATTAACCCCCAAATCACGCTAATTGATCTCAGAAAATATACTCATTCCAAATCTGAAAATTAAGTGAGAGAAAGTGATATATAGATTTGGTTTCCAAATCAGAAAGGACGAGAGAGAAAATCTGTTTTGGAAAATATCCTTGATCCGTTACTTCCTATTAAATCTTTTCAGTTTATAACCTAAATATCTCCCCCAAATCACGCCCCCTGGTTTGGAAAACTTTCCGGATTCATTCCGAAATTTAAAAACCCCGGATTTTTTAGACGAGGGACATGGAAGGTATTTATCAATAAAGTATGAGTTATTTATGCCCTTATTGTAAAAGGACTAAATGTCCATATTTTGGGAAGATTGGTCTATATACCTATTATGAAAATGATTTTGGTCTATATACCCATGGACTCTTTTTTAAAATCTATTTGGGTGGCAAATTTTTATAAAATGATGAATAACAAACCAAATTAAAGGCAATAATTATGTTGTTAAAAGCGATGATGTAATCAACGCCTTAATTACTTGATTTTTCTTTTAGCCTTTCCGTTAGAATTTGATATGGTTTACTTTTGTTTCCAAATATATAAATATTCTTGTAAAATGGGTGAGAACAAATAATTATACCAAAATTTTCAATTCCTTTGCTTTTCCATTTTTCATCAACCTTCATCAAATTTCATTTACACCTCAAGAATTTTAGATCTAGTTTCATCTTGGGTTGTGATTTCTGTTAAATTTCACGATTATGTGATAATTTGAGAACAACAATAAAATAATTGACGCGGTAATTTAACGTGGTTCGATCGGACAATTACAACCTACATCCACGGAGAATTATTTCTTTATTGACAATCACCGCAAACAATTGTGAGTTTGATCGATTACATTGGTCTGACATAACTCGATAATCTAATTCCTAGAACCCTCTCTAATTTATAGAGAAATTAGGGTTTAAGTTTTCCTAATTTCTCGTTACTAAATTAGGAAACAATACAAAATCTATCTAATAATAGTAGTAGATATAGTACAAAGATATTAGAAATATATGAAACTAAATATTCTGGATCTTCAAATATCTTAGAAAAATCGATACGTCATTCGGCGTCCATACCTGCAACTAGATTCAAGTTAACTCTTTAGTCTCTTCCTGAAATCTGTCATCACTTAGAGGTAAAGGCTCAACTTGCAACCAATTCAGACTACAAGCTAGCGTGGGATCGAAAAATCAAGTCAAGCAAACGATCACAGGAGTCCTGGGAAGTATTTACCCTTCTCATCATTTACGCTTCATACGTCTTGTTCTTACTATTAACCTCAAACATATTTAATCACTGAGTTGATTTCAGCACTTGATTATCACTGTTTGGTCTATGTATTGTTCAAGGTTGATGAGGAGTGGAATATATTGAAAATCACCGCACATGTCTTGTTTCTGATCTCCCAACTCCTTTTTTTGTTGCTTACTTTTGTTTTTGGTTATTGAATAGATCTGAACTTTTATCCAAATTCCTTAATAGTTTCATTTTTTCACTCTTATTAGCAACTCAATTGCGATCCTTTGTTAGATTAGCTCGGTATATATACCTTTGCTATGACAGCGATCCAATACCAGGTGACTCATTTTTTTTCTTTAAGATTTGAGTGGACATGGTATCTTTATTTTGGAGAATACTGGCGGAATAATTCGAAATCATTTTTTGGTTCCTCCTTGCAAACATCCTCATTTTCTTTTGGAACTTTGGGTGTTTGTTTTATCTATCTTTAATGTTACAGGAAGTTAGGTACAAGTTTCATCTTTCAATCAACCAGGCGGAGTCTTAAGATCAAATTCATATCATTTCCAAGATGAGTTGTCGTATGTGCAGGCTACAGAATGAAGAACGCTTTAGAGTTCGAAGATATTTTCAGCAAGTCTACATTTATGTAATTTTTTATGTTTATCTTGTACCGTTCACTACAAGAAAAAACAGGTCTAGCGACCATATTTTCGGCGAGGAAATGAAATTTGTCACTGAAAGTGAGTTTCAACGATGACTTCATAAATTATCGCGAAAAAAATGTTATTAGCAACCATTTCAGAATTTTGTCGTTAGATGTGTCACCAAAACAGAATGAGTATATTTCCCTCTATGTCCTAGAAAAGTTAACGATAGTTTTTAGGGAGAAAATGAAATATGGTTGCTATAATATGTGTTTACGAACAAGTGGTTCGTCATGAAATTGTTTTCAGTAGCAAAATGAATAGTCGTTGCCAATAAGTTATTCAGTATCAAATTTTATTTTTGCCCCAAAAAATAATCATTCTGACGATATTATTTGGTTGGTGAAACTGCTTTTTACGACCGTTACAAATTTTGTCCCTATATATTACTCTCAACTTTAAAGATTCATCATTATAAAATAACAGCAACCCATATTTGTCTCCAATAATATTTTTGAAGACAAGTTATTTTTTGTCACATAAAATATTTTTTCACGGTCAGATATAATTTATCACATATGTATCTATATCTATGTTATACAGTATTTTTAATATCAAACCCATTTAGGCTTTCAAGTACTGATTCACGCGATAGTTGATTTTTAGCTAGTTGTATAACATAAGCTAATCAATTGTGAAATAACCATTAAATATATATTTTAAGCGTAACAAAATTTTCTTATTATATACTAAAGTTTGAGAAGAATTTATTCCGGTAAGAAGTTTAACCACAAGATTTTGATTGCCTTCAAGCTTTCAAACAAATAAAAAAGAACAAAAATACAACCGTTTCCATAACTTATTTTTCTTCCTTAAAATATTTTAAGGTATTGTTTGACGACATATTAACGTACTATTTATTAGTAATCTTGTTTTCACTTAGGGTCCGTTTGATACGTTAGAATGTGTGAGTAAGAAAATCAAACATTTTCTGATGAGTAAGAAAATCAAACATTTTCTGATGTGAATTGAGTTTTCAAGTGTTTGGTGTAGTTGTAAGAAAATGGTGGGTGTCTTTAAAATTCATGATCTATTCTTTTATAAACCAGATGGTTAGAACAAAACCCTCAACTTCCTAATTGCCCTGTAAATGTGAATTTTGAATCAAATCAAAACCTAATTCAGAATTCCAAAATCTAAAAAACACAAGAAAGTTGAATTACAAGTTCACATATTCAAATAAAACTACTATTAAACATCAGATATCCACATGATTAATAAAGATCTTGAACTTCCTAAAAATTGAATTCCTTGTAGATTTAGCAAAAACAAGAAGTAATGGAATCTTGCAATGTTCAAATTCATGTAGTAATTCACCATCACTAAACCCAACAAAAAATTGAGCAAGCCCTTGGAGATAAAACAAAAGTGATAACACCTTTTATTAGAATCAAACCCAATTGTATAAAATGACAGTCTAAAGTTTAAAATGACTACAACTCTGTTGATTCCTCTTCACTCATCCAATCATTCTGGCGTCAAAGATTTCATAATATATCTCTGGATAACATAACATTAAATACTAGAAGTACCCATAAGCCGACTTCGGCTCGATTTGATCTCTTCGTCAGCTCCATTTTATAACATAACAACTCAGCAGAGGACTGAGCTCGGCCGGCATTTCTCATATATGTTCAGTGGTGCATTCGCCGCTTGGATACATATGACTCCCAATGCTTGTGATCGAGTTTACTCGTATCATTGAGCTCAGCTATTTCAAGCAGATAGTTGGTGAGCATTACTAACTCTTGATCACTAGTTTGCAATCAAAGATGCCTCGGTGATCAGATTGAACTGTAATCATGGCTAAGTGGTCAAGCAGAGCAGTTATTTTGTAGTTAGGATTAATGAGTACTCCGAGCTGCCCCATCTTCAATTCGACCCATTTCATGCTTTACTGTAAGAAATTCTAAGAACTCTATTTTATTTTCCAATCAATCAATCTACTAGTTTATTACAAGTTTATTTATACTAATGAAAACCTAAAGAAGAAGAAGAAGAGATTAGAAAGTTAGTTAATCAACTAAAACAGAATTTAGTTGTAACTAACTTTAGTTGGTTATTCTTGTTGCAGGTTGACTTGGTCAGGAGACTTTTCTTGACTTGGTTTGACCAGAGAGTAACTTGACTTGATATTGGTCTTCTTGACTTGACTAAAGTCTTGGTCAGAATATGACCTAGGTATAAAAGGCAAAGTTTGCCCTAATCTCTCATTTCGACCTCTCTCTCTTTTCTCTGTAAAACCCTAGATTCACAGCCCCCCTCAAACTCATGGTGAGGAGCTGCGATGAAGCATGAGTTTGCTTCGAAAATAAGAGAAGAGATCGAGTGAAACCCCCTTGGTAAATATATCTGCGAGTTGCTCCTTCGTTGAGAGATGGTGAATCACCAAAGTTCCATCCGAAACTAGATCTCTAACATAGTGAAAATCGACCTCTATATGCTTCGTCCTAGCATGAAATATTGGATTTGAGGCCAAATATTTCGCACTAATGTTATCACAGTAGAGAAGCAAAGGTTTCTTCAACGAACAACCAAGTTCATCCATGAGGTACGTAATCCATACCATCTCTGTAGCAGTGTTTGATAAAGCCTTATATTCTGCTTCGGTTGAGGATTTGGCTACTGTTGCTTGCTTTTTCGAGCACAAGGAAATTAGGGTTTTACCAAGGAACACACAATAGCCTCCTGTTGACTTACGAGAATCAGGGCAACCAGCCCAATCCGAGTCTGAATAGGCTGTTAATGTTGTTAAATCTGTAGGAGAGATCAACAAACCTGAACCCAATGTCCCTTTTACATATCTCAAGATTTTCTTTACCAATACTAAATGAGTATTTGTTGGTTTGTGCATGAACTGAGCGGCATAATTGACTGCAAAAGAAAGATCAGGACGAGTCAAAGTGAGGTATTGTAAAGCCCCCACTAGACTTCTGTATTCTGTTGGACTTGGTAGCTCTTCCCCATCTGTAAGTGAGACTCTTTTACCATCTGATACTGGTAATTTTGATGGTTTTGAATTTAATAAGTCTGCTTTTTGAAGTAGTTGAAGTGCATATTTGTTCTGTGTGAGAATGATAGACCCTTGTTGTTGAGAGTTAGCTACTTCAATACCCAGAAAATAAGCTAATGACCCCAAATCCTTCATTTTGAAAACCTTACTCAACTCCTTGATGAGACAATTGATCTGGGAGTCAGAACTTCCTGTGAGGATGATATCATCCACATAAAGTAATAATATCATGTTGCCTGCACTAGAGTGATACACAAACATGGAATGATCTGTTTTGCTCTTGTGAAACCCATAAGTGTATAGAAAGGTAGCAAATTTGTTGAACCATGCTCTTGGTGCTTGCTTTAGCCCATATAGAGCTTTGTGTAAATGACACACATAAGATTCTTTGCCAGACTGAATAAAACCAGATGGTTGGACCATAAACACATCTTCATCAAGAGTTCCATGAAGGAAAGCATTTGAGACATCTAACTGCTTGATGTGCCATGATTTGGTAACAACAATTGTGAGGACTATTCTAATGGTGTTTGATTTGACCACTGGACTGAAAGTTTCTGCATAATCAACTCCTTCTTGTTGATGAAAACCCTTAGCCACAAGTCTGGCTTTATATCTTTCTATAGTACCATCACTCTTTTGCTTGAGTTTAAATACCCACTTGCAGCCTAGAACATTCATACCTTTATGATATGGTACTAGTGACCAAGTCTTATTATCTAAAAGTGCTTGGTATTCATCTTGCATAGCTTTTGTCCATTCAATGTGTTTGGCTGCCTCTTTGTAAGTAGTTGGCTTAGTGGGTAATTGTAGAATAGACAAATATGCAACATTGATATTGTGAGGTGATGTAAAATGTGCCACAAAATCAGAAGGAAGAGTCTTACTTTTGATTATACCATTCATCCCTCTAGTAGTGACCTGTCTAGTCTGTTGAATTGGAACCAAACCAAGCTGAGATGCTGGTGTACTAGTTCTAGGATTAGCAATGCCCATCTCACTTGGAGATTGAGTTCTAGGTACTGAATTAGCTGGTGAACTAGTAGAAGTACTAGGTGTCCCTAAGGCAGTAGAAGACTGGATAGGGAACATAGAGGGAAAAGGTAATGATATGTGTGGTGATGTTTGCTGATCACTACTAGGCTGAGTTTGAGAGATGAGCATGAAAGGAAAACTATTCTCATCAAAAACTACATGCCTAGATATATAAAGCCTCTTGTTAGAAGGATCATAACATCTATATCCCTTATGTTCATTGCTATAACCAAGGAAAACACAAGAGACACTCTTTGGACTGAGTTTATCTTGTCTAAGTATTCCTAAATTGGGGAAACAGGCACATCCAAAGATTCTAAACTGAGTATAATCAGGAGACACATGGAATAGTGACTCATAAGGTGAAATACCCTGAAGAATTTTTGTGGGTATTCTATTGATGATATAAACTGCAGTATTGAAAGCATCAAACCAAAGAAATTTTGGTAAATGACAGTGAAAAGACATAGTGTTACCTAATTCAGTGATATGTCTGTGTTTTCTCTCTGCCTTGCCATTCTGTTGTGGAGTATATGGACAAGAACACCTGAATATTATCCCATTTGTGTCCAAAAACTTCCTGAATTCTCCATGTTTCAATTCTGGAGCCCCATCAGATTGAAAATATACTATCTTTTCCTTTAATAGATTCTCAGCTGCAGCCTTGAAATGTATAAAACACTTTGTGCTGTCAGACCTAGCTTTCATAGCATATATGATGAGACATGAAAATGTCCCATCTGAATCTCTTAACTCGGGTTAGTTAGTCCAACTCGAGCGGTTACTCTGATGAATTATTTGATTTTCTTTCTCAGGTCTCATTTACGGAGTTCGATGCGAAAACATCGTGATAAAGACATACTTGAGGGGCATTTTGGTCATTTTAATGACAAGGGTATTCTGGTCAATATTAGTGCTCACGTGAAAGTAGAGTCCGAGACGAGTCTATCGGCGAAACCGGAAGTGAAGACGGAGTCCGAACGAGCAAGATAGAGAAGGTCAAAGTCTTGGTTCAATTAAGTTGACTAACGAGTATGAAGATGACATGTGGCGTTGCAACTTAATTATTCCTATGGTGAAGCACAAAATCAGCTCTTATTTGACCGAGCCAGCAAATCAACCACCAGCAACATCTTTTCCCAAAATTTATGGGAAATCTATTCTTTCCTACTTTCTCTCATATAGGAGTATTATTATAATAAAGAAAGAAAGGCATCTTCTGCTTTCTTTCTTGGTGAGAGATCCGAGACAACTTAATTGGGAAGATTGGCTGGATATGATTTTGAAGATGTTTCCATTTAACAGGGAAGAAAGAGAGAAGAGTATCTTCTCTCTCTACAAACTAAACAGAGTAAGATTGATTACCGTTTGAGACAGAGAAGGAAAGCCGAGAGAGAGAAAGGAGAAAGTTTTCTTCAAAAAGAAAACTAACCGAGAGAGATTGTGAAAGATGAGAAGCAGTGAGAGAAAAAGATTTTCATAAAGGAGGAAAGAAGATTGAAAACCGGTTTTGAAAAGAGATGTTTCCTTAAAACCGAAATGGGGAGATGAGCTGGTGATTTGAAGATCGAATTAGAGTTGGGATTTATCTCTTATAAAGAAAGGAGAAAACAGAGTGAAGATTATCTCATCTTGGAGGGAAGTAAACTTGGTGTTATCTTCATCTTCTTCTCTGTTCTTCTTCTTCTTTCCTGAGCTTCAATAAAAATTATAGAGAGAAAAGGAAGACAGAGAAGGGTAAAACAGTGGTTAGTTCATGTTAAGAGAGGGAGAACAGAGAGTGTTTGTAAAAGGAGAGAGAGAATGTATTGCTACTGTTTTCTTAGTTCTTATTAAAACAGAATTTTAAAGAAGATTACAGAGAGAGTTTCTATTTTTCCTTTTGTTACTTTCTGTTTTGAAATCGTATTATAGAGAGAAAAGGAGTGAAAGAAAAGAAAACAGAGTAATAATTTTATATATCATTGTCTCTGATTTGTTCTTCATCTTCCTTTGTTTTGTTAAAAGAATTTCAGAGATTAATTTATAGAGAGATTAAAGAGAATGCCAATGTATTGAATTTTCTTTGTCTTTGTGAGAGGGGCTTGGAAACTAATTCATCACATTCATCCATTATCGTCTGTCATCCATCAACAAGAAATCTATCAATTTGGTGACCTCTCTCTTACTCTTCTCTTGATATTTATATTGTAATGAAACCCTTCTTCATGATTTCTTTGATGAAAAATGTCTAACTAACGTTCTTTGACTAGGGTTTTCGATGAAGTTTTGACATATGATTTCGATCATCTTTTCATGTCTAATATCTTGATGTGGTTTAAATGTAGAAATATTGAATTCTTAGTTTCGATAGATGACGATTTCTTCATTGACTATGCTTTCGATTTGATACACTATACTTAGGTTTAGTTCTTTGATAGTGTATGCTTATAGATTGATAGTCAATAGTTGAAACTTTAATATATCAAGACTTTAGAATTTAGACTTTAATTATTTTTCAGCGTTAATTAGACTATTTTCCCGGGATTGGTACATTCGGTTACCAAAACTCGAGTGATAAAAAGATATGCATGATTAGGTTTTCATGAGAATGTGTTAAAATGGATTCTAAAATCCTAGGCTCTCTTCCCATTTGACTTCTTCCCATTTGAGTTCACCTTTTTGTATGCGGAATTATTTTTCTGTTTTGCTCGAGGACTAGCAAAATCTAAGTTTGGGGATGTTTGATGAGACATGAAAATGTCCCCTCTTAGTCTCTTAAATTGGATAAGTTAGTCTATCTAGGGCAAGTTACTCTCATGAATTACCCCTTTTTCTACTCAGGTACCTTTTTCAGAGTTATGTGTGCAAAACGGATAAAAGTCGGAGAAATGCAGACTGAGGGTATTTTTGGTAATTTTGTGATTCTGATTTCATGATCAGTATTAGTGCTCGGATGGAAAGTAGAGTCCAAGACGAACCCGTAGGCGAAAACGGAAGTCAAATCGGAGTCCGGATGAGTAAAATAGAGCTAGTCAAAGTTCGGGTCAAATTTGGTGGACCAAGAGTCAAGAAGGACACGTGGTGCGCATCGAGCAAAGTAATCGGAGGGACAAGAAACAAAGTGGGCTACTTTCGGTTTCATCAGAGGTACACCGAGCTTTAAACCGAGTTTGATGACGTCAGCTGACGTCATCATCATCTTCTT
>BEHA01001239.1:708320-728790 GCA_002897215.1 Eschscholzia californica subsp. californica | reverse complement strand
TCAAAAACCAAAACCAAAATCAAAACCAAAAACCATACCAATTCTGAGTTTAGAATAGGTTTCACTTAGTCTCTGAGGAACGAACCGGTCTTACCGGAATTATTACTTGACGCCCGTGCACTTGCGGGTGGTGACCTATTTGGGGTAACCTTTTAGGCCCATCAATATATCCAACTAAACTTGCTGAAATCATCTAGAAAGAGAATATAGTACTTTGCTCCATTTGGGGTTGCAACAGGTGCTGGTCCCCATATGTCACAGTGAACCAAGTATAGGGGAGTATTAGTGGTAGTAGTAGACTCCTCAAAAGGCAAACATTTGCTCTTGCCTAAAGCACAAGACTTGCACAAAATCTTCTCATGATTTGTTGATAATGCTATCTTCTGTTCATTATGTAGTTGAGTAATAATACCATTGTGAGAATGACCCAATCTTGCATGCCATATATCATATTGAACTGCAGTAAGAGCCATATGAGCTGATAAGATCCTATCTTTTAATATCTTGTTATGAACTTCTATGGGATATAGATTTTGTTTCATAGGACCCTCAGCCAATATCTTTTTTGTGCATAAGTCTTTTATAGTATAGCCCCAAGGTAGAAACTCAATTGAGCATGAGTTATCTCTTGTAAACTTTGACACAGATAAGAGGTTCCTTTTGAGATTTGGAACACATAACACCTTGTTTAGTTCAAAAGAATGAGTGGCAGTAGATAAATCAGAAGACCCAGTGTCAGTAATAGGAAGAAATTTGCCACTACCTACCATGACTGCCTCTGTCCCTTTATAGGCCTGAATTGATTTCAATATAGAAGCACTATGAGTCATATGACTGCTTGCTCCTGTGTCTGCTAGCCATGCTGTATTTTGATCAGTTGTAGTTGTAGTGACAACATGACACTCTTCTGCTGTAATGTTAGATGATTCATAGTCAAAGAACACATCTTCTGCCATATTTTGAACAATAGCAGTGTGACATTCTTGAAAGACATCATCATCATTTGAACTATGATAACTTTGAATCATATTAGAATCATATAATTCTGCATTATTACATTCTAATAAGACCTCATCCTCATAAAGATATGACTGTGAATCTGGCATATGTGTAGAATTTTCTAAGGGAAGATCTTGTCTATCTTGTTTATCTTGTGATTCAGAGTGGTAGCCCATATGATTCTTATTTTGTTGATATCTAAAATAACAGACACCTGCTGAATGCCCCACCTTTTACAAATTCCACAAGGGACTTTTGAGAAATCAAAGTCATCTGCCCTTTTTCCTTTATAGTGTTGATTTGAACCTCCTGACACTTGAGAAGATGATATATTCTCATCTTTTTTTACTATGGGTTGATTTTTATAATAAGAAGGAGAGGGTTTATAACTTTGTCTAGTTTGTTGTTGTTGATTATATCTCCTTACATAGTAAGCTTCATGATCTACTTCTCTTGATAATAACCATTGTTCATGTTGTATTAGCCTAGACTTTAGTTGGGCAAATGTTAAGTGCTCATTGTTTGCTCTCACAGCAATAGTAAATTGATCATAATCAACACTTAACCCTTGAATAGCAATCCTTACTAGTTCTGATTCATTTACTTTATCATTAACAGATAGTAAAGAATCAGAAATCTGCTTTAATTCCCTGAGATAGACAGATATAGTAGAGTTTCCCTTTTTTATATTTTGCAATTTCTTTCTCAATTGGTCTTTTTGAGATTCAAGACCTTCATTGTTTGTAAGAACAAGGTAATCCCAAATTTCCTTAGCAGTTTGAAGGCCATATGTATCATAGTAAACATATTTGGAAAGAGTACTTTTGAGATAAGATTTCACAAAGTTCTCTTTACTCCTCCACTGTATAAAGTCTGGGTTTATTTGTTCAACTCCATGAATAAAAGTAAGCTGTGGAGGTGCTTCTATTGTGCCAGTGACAAACCCTAGTAACTCATAAGTACTAAGAAGGGTTTCTATTTGGTCTTTCCACATGAGAAAGTTAGAATCATCTAACTTTTCAGTGATGAAACTAGTAACTGATGAAATTGGGGGCAGATTACCTGTGATTGAAGTCATTTGAAGAAAGCTTGAAGAAAAGCCCGAAAAAACAGTAAGTATAGTTGTATTTTGTTGTAGTTTTGATAAAAAATCTTTGAAATCTTGATTATAATCTTGAATCTTCTGAATTTTGATGTTGAATCTTCTGAATTTTGATGTTGAATTTTCTGAATTTTGATATTGAATGTTGAATTTTCTGAATGTTGAATGTTTTCTTTGTTGCGAGATGATGATGATTGTTATTGAGCTCGAAGAACCCTAGCTTTTGGATCACAAAAGACCTAGACTGATACCATGTAAGAAATTCTAAGAACTCTATTTTATTTTCCAATCAATCAATCTACTAGTTTATTACAAGTTTATTTATACTAATGAAAACCTAAAGAAGAAGAAGAAGAGATTAGAAAGTTAGTTAATCAACTAAAACAGAATTTAGTTGTAACTAACTTTAGTTGGTTATTCTTGTTGCAGGTTGACTTGGTCAGAAGACTTTTCTTGACTTGGTTTGACCAGAGAGTAACTTGACTTGATATTGGTCTTCTTGACTTGACTTGATATTGGTCTTCTTGACTTGACTAGAGTCTTGGTCAGAATATGACCTAGGTATAAAAGGCAAAGTTTGCCCTAATCTCTCATTTCGACCTTTCTCTCTTTTCTCTGTAAAACCCTAGATTCACATTTACCAAACAAATCGATATGGAAATTTGATGATTTTTCGATATTGGTTATCATCAATTTCTCCATCTGAACTATTATTATTATTATTATATTATTGAGAAATGATCCAAGGAGATTAGTGAAGAGATTAGGGTGAAAATGGCCAACCCAAAAAAAGGGGGTTTTCAAGAAGATTAGTGAAGAGATTAGGGTGAAACATCTTCGGAAGCTGCAAGATCTAGGGTTAGGTAATAGTTTTGAAAATGGTGTTGAATCATTTGGACATGGGTAGAAAGTAGGTTTGAAGAAGAAACCAGAACTGAACGACGTAGTAGTGGGAGTAAAGTGGTTTTTAGGGTTTCAATCCATTCGACGTAGAAATCTGATGGAGAAGAACCATGGAAATAGAGAGATGAGAGTTTGAGAGACAAAAGCGGAAGACTAGAAGAGGAGAGAGAGCGCGTTTTTGGGAGAGGGTGGGAATCAGGTTTTCCCACCTTTTTTGTGGGCAAATAAAACACCCTTTTTTCCCACTTTTTTTTCTATAAGAATTTGGTTTTCTTACTCATAAACACCAACCAAACACCAGAAAACGGATTTTCCTAAGAAAATCAGTTTTCTTACCCACTTTTGTCACGTATCAAACAGACCCTAATTGACATTTAAGTTATAGACCCACAAATTCATACACATTTATCCATACAATAGAATTGGGTAACTTCAAATCTATCACATAATATATATGACATTATAATGTATGTCTAGATTTATTGAAGTGCTAAAGATCTAACAAGGTTTATGAAACCCATTAGACCTTTCTTTGTCGGGAATCCCGGACACAAAAAAACTAGAATCTAAAATCAAACTATAAACTCGATGAACAGAGGACCACAATACTTCAATTTAAAGTTGTAACTATAAATATACAAACTCTAAAATCACTGTATCTAGAACTTTTGTTATATTTATATGTTCGTACCTATAGATCACTAACATTAAGCAAACCACACACTTTAATTGAGTCCTATCATATACTATGTCTTGTCATGGAAGATATGAGCTAGTAGATTAGAATCTCCTAATTTGAAAACACTAAGGGAATCTCCACTGCAACACTCAACAAAAACTCAACTAATCCAATGTGTCAAGTATAAACTGAGATCTTTTTTATCGGTGGCACTATTGAGATCTTCAATTTAAAATACTTCTCCAATGCAACACTAAAAAAACTCACCAATTACTTGTTTATTAATTTAATATATAAAATGATGTGGACCAATTTAGATACAACAACAAATGTTAAGACACTCAAAACAAAATTCAACGATTGAGTTTTCTTTTGAGTATCTCAACATTTATTGTTCACATTATATTGAGATTCAAGTTGAGTGTTGTATTAGAGAGTGTTTTTTAAAAAACTCAAGTAATCCGATGTGTCAAATTGAGTTTTTCAAGTTGAGTGTTTCGCTGGATGCAACACTCAAATTGAAAAACTCAAAGTGCCACCTAGGACTTTTGAGTTTTTGTCAAATTTTCTCCGATACAACACTCAATTTGGATATCAAAATGATGTGGCATTATTTAATGTTGAGATATCTCAAGAAGAAACTCAATATTTGAGATTTCTTTTGAGAATCTCAATTGGTCACTTAATATTAAAAGCAAATCTACCCATCTAGGAAATGACACCTAAGTTACTTTTAAGTTTTTAGAGTGTTGCATTGGAGACGTCTTTTGAATTGAGTATATCAATATTGACATCTAGGAAAGAGAAACTCAATTGAACCTCGACACATATGACAATTTGAGTTTTTTTTGAGTTTTACATTTGAGATGCTCTAAAGCGCTAATTATTTGGACGGGAATTATTCGGTTAGACAAAAAATTTTGACGAACAAAAAATTGGGACCCTAATTTTGTAAGGTCAGAATTTGAAGGAGCCAAATCTTTTTCTTTATCCCATCACCCCTAATTTTGTTAGGGTAACAAGTTAAGCAAATATTGACTTTATCTGGGAGTTCAGTGTGGCCTAATCTTCATAGGTCATAGGACCAATTATGTCGATCCTCTCATACTCTTAGTCTCTTATCCTTAGGGAAACATTAAGATGTCCATTATGATGTATTATGGTCATAAAAATTTTGTTCTACATTTCGCTTATTTATATATACTTGTTGATATTGAATAAGTGCTTATATATAATGAATTACTAATAATATCAGTTGGAAGTACAAGCTATGAATATAATGTCGCCTTTCCACCTTGTTTGGTTTCTTCCTTACTAATTTTATCGTTATTTCAACGATTATACTGATCTTCTTACTGACCAGAAGTTGAATTATGGAGACAGTAGAAGTAAAAGAACGACATATTAGCCTAGATGAGAGATTACTTCGACCAAGGCAGACGCATTTCAAGATGAAACAAAAAGAAAGCATAAAAGATTCCAAATAGGAGACATTGAAGTTTTAAAACTTAACAAAAAATTAACTAAAGAAAATGGTTTAGACGTCATAGCAACTAAAGTTATGGAGATCTAGTATCTGCCCTGATGATCACTGAGTGTTAGAGGGAGCCGTAGAATATGAAATAATATCTTTTTAGGTCGAAAATCGGTTATTCTGCTTCCATTACTACTTGTTTGTTATCTGATTGTTATGTTTTTGTTATTCGAGTGTCCTTGGTTGATTTAGATTGAGTTTTTCGTGTGTATGCGGCTGTAATATGGACCACAAATGACTTTCTTGCATTTGCTAATTTTTTCGGTTGGAGAACAAAGCGGTATTTGGTGTGTCCTTTTTATTCACGGTTAAACCCGAGCAGGGGCAAGGCCACTAAAGGGCATGTGGGGGCACGTGCCCCGACAAGCTCCATGGTGACCTCCCTTTAACATCACTCCAAAGTCCACTATTAAAAGAAAATCTTATTCCCATGTATACACACCACCATCAATATTAAGTACAGTTCACGCCCATTGGAAAATAATTTTTTTTTTTGAGAAATCGACTATGATCTATGTTAGTCGTTAAAAGGTATTGATACATCATGAAGATGTGATGAGCACGATAACCGCCTAGTTTGAACCATAAAGAAAGAGGCCTAAAGCCCGAAAACATAAAAAATGTCTGAAGCCTGACAACATGAAAGAACCCTAAAGCTCGATAACATGAAAGAGGCCTAAAACCCGACAAATTTATTATATTATTTACTATACATATTGCCTAAATTGCATGAGAGAAATCTTGATGGCAAACTGCTTCCACGGAGACTCGACCCACGACCTCACGGGCTTAAGAGGGGTGTCCAACCGCCGCACCATTGGGAAATAGTCTTGAGGCCACCTAACTCTAATCCAGTTCTTCATATGTGAAACTATATTACACGCATGTTTTTCATAATTTAATTTCTTCGTAAACTTAATTGGTTACGTAACACACTTTTCTCAATGGGCCCAGGAGCTTACCATCGCCCACCTCATCGTCGAAAGTGATAATAACAATCTGATCAACCACATCCACGATAGTACCAAGACCATCAACTGGCAATCTCTGCAGCATATGGTGCAAATCAAAGCTCTCTGCACTAACTTCGAGCAAATCCAATTCCACTATAGTCCGAGAAAGACTAATATTTTAGCTGATGCATTAGCAAAGTGGGTGAGGAAACAAAGGGTCAATCGAACGTGGCACTCGAAGGCTAGCATGAGGAGTGATTTGATGATGTAACTCTGTTCTTTTCTTTTGCTTGTTTGTGTATTTCAACAAAAAAAAAAAACATTACATTACATATGTTCTTACGCTAAATACTTGACTCTATTATTTATAAACGAAAGTGTAACTAAAATACGACAAAAAATAAACGTGAAACACTAACAAAAACGTGATCGTGGATATTCAGTCGCCTTAAAAATCAAACAAGACAAAAAGTTTATTATATGGATTTTAATAGGCCAACGTTTTTGGGAAAGCGAAATAGTTTTCGAGGTGTGAAATTTTAGAAATTTTCCGGGGAAACAAAGTTTAAGGGGAACTAAAACATTGCTTCTTCCTCTTCATCATTTTCAACTCCGGCGGCCACCATTTCCGACCGCCACCACCTCCGGAGATAATACCAATATAGCAAACATGACAACCCTATAAATAAACCAAATATACCTTCACAAGCATCAAAAAATTCCCGAATTGGTATTGTCATCTTGAAAGAACGATTACCCCAGAAATTGTCTTCCCCATCAGTATAGCTAGCAATACTCAATGAATCATTAGGATCAGAAAATCTTCACAAACACTTTTTTCTCTGTAAATCTATTCCAACATACATGGATGAATAGTTTGCCCTATTTTCATCCAACCCATCATTTAAATCACTAATCTCAACCTCCCCACCATCAAAACCAATCTTAGTAACCACCTTCTCCCCATTTTCAGGAAGTTTCTTCATCAAACTAACATCTTGATTAAATCCTGAAACTACTTCAGAATAGCTTCTTCCATTATCATCAACCTTCTCCCCTTTCTCCATCTCCATGTTGGCGGTAACATTACTCTGCGAAAGACTCTTTTGGAGATTTTGGCCCTCTACGCTTATGAAATACATAAGGTGAATGAGGAACTGAAAAGGGGAATCAGGTAATGGAGTTGTATAAAGAGATGAAGGTATAACTTTAGGTTTACTTTCTCTTGATGGTTGAGAGAAAGATGCAAATGATGATGGTGGTGGCCGGATTTTGGTGAAGATGGTGGTGGCCGGATTTTGGTGATAATGGTGGTGGCCGAATTTTGGTGATGATGGTGGTGGCCGGATTCCGACAACCCTTGCCGGAATGAAGAAGAAATAGTCAAAAAATTTGTTTTCCCCCTAACAATTAAGCTAAAGTTGACTAGTTTTTAACAAAGTCTTCACTCCCCGAAAATTATTTTGATTTCCCCAAAACACTGGCCTTCTAATATTGATTTACTCTTAAAATGCTAATCAAATGTAAATTTTGTCCATTAGAAAGTATGCATCATTTTTCTTTCCTTTGTCTTTATATTTTCATTTGAAAATGTGTAATTTTTCTTTCAAAATTTTTAAATCAAATTACTTTAAAAATGTAATTCAGAACATAATGAAATTTACATATGCATTTTCATTCAAATAATGTTAAACAAAAATATGTTAACTCGAAGAAATTTCGTCCAAGATAATCTTTTTCCAAATATGATGAACTATTGTGGAGGATCAATTTTTTTCCATTGAGTCGATCCAAAAGGCATTCAATACAGTAAAATAAAACACGAAGTATAAATAATATTGTTTGATTTATTTACGATATGTTAGTTTTTTTTTATAATTAAAAGTCCCCCACAAAAGAAATTTTCTGGCCTCGCCACTGAATCCGAGAATTAAAATAAGTTATATGGGACATTGTCAATATTTTTCAAGAAGTCATATATGACGGAGAAGTAAAGTTCATGACGGAATATTTAAACATTGGCATCAATCTACATAATATAATTGTTTCCTTCTAAACTCATTTACTTTTGATATGGTTGTTAGGTTATTTTGTTGTTGAGAAGTATATGGACACACCTGCTCCTTTATATCCAACTTTAATTTCTAGGATAAAGTTATTTGGTAAAGAATGCTAAAGAATTTATTGCCAATTTTTTACTTTTATTAAGTATAAAATTAAGTTTGTGAATGAATAATTGTATTTCAAATGACATTGTGCAAATAATTTTAGTGCCTAAATTATGATTATTTCATGAGTTATTTGCTTTTTAGCCTCCTACTTTGTGAACAACTTCCTTCTTGGCCTCATATTTTTCAAAAATTCTAATATGACTCTATTTTTTAATGTAAATGTCATAACTACCATTCCTATAAATATTTTTTCAAAATAAAATTAATTAGAAAACATGAATTTCCACCTCACATCTCTCTCCACCCACCTCTCTCTCGCTCTCTCTCCACCTTACCTCTCTCTCCAACTCACCTCTCTCTCCCTCTCTCCAACTCACCTCTCTCTTCTCCGACAAGAATAGATCACTTCAAGACCAGGACCTTGAAGGTCTGTTCTTTGAACAGACCTACCTCCGGCGAAGGGAAATCCCTTCGCCGGAGTGTCTAGAGAGAGCGAGATGAGAGATTTTTTTTATGTTTGAAAGTAGCCGTCCGAAAAAAAATTTTAGTCAGCGACCTTCGTCGGAGAAGAGAGAGGTGAGTTGGAGAGAGAGAGAGGTGAGTTGGAGAGCGAGAGGTGAGTTGGAAAGAGAAGTGAGGTGGAGAGAGAGAGAGAGAGAGCGGTGAGGTGGAGAGAGAGGTGAGGTGGAAATTCATGTTTTCTAATTAATTTTATTTTGAAAATATATTTATAGGAAGGGTTGTTATGACATTTACAATCAAAAGGGGACCATATTTGAATTTATAAAAAATAGGAGGCCAAGAAGCAAGCTGGTCACAAAGTAGGGGGTAAAAAAGGAAATAACTCTTATTTCATAAATGACTCGTACCTTTTATGGCAGGAGCGAAGACTTCAATTACAAGAATCTGAATTTGTGAGTTCCACAATACGTGCAGAAGATGAGATTTCATTATGAAGTAATGACAAAGAGCCTAGACCAAGTGCGATTAACACGATCAACAACGTTAATTGAAGAATCACGTACGATTTTCATGACTCGAGATCATGAAAACATTATTCATAATGAAAGAATGTGTACAAAGACAAACTTAAACAGATAGAGAACGACAAAGAAAACTTGAGAAGATCCTTTCAACAAAAAAAAAAAACTTGAGAAAGATGATTCTTGATCAAATTGTTCAAGCTTAAGCAGCAGGACCTTCCCCAAAACAGATAATCTATAATTAATTTTTTTATAGATAGTTTCCTTCCATGACTATGCAATTGACTAGTCATTCGAGTCTTTTACTTTTTCCAAGTACTTACAAATCGTACTTGTGCACTCTTGAGTACTTGGTTGTTTCATTAAATTAGTGAGTGATCATGTTTTCTTATAGTAATTGAATATCATCTAAATTTATTTAAATGGTTTACATTGAAAGATATTTGTAGCGAGAAACATGAAAGTTATCTCGTCAGTAAATATATTTTCAGCAACATTCATAACGTCGTAAAAAAGCTTATAAGACCAATTATTTGGTAGCTAAAAGGATTGGTTACTAAATTTATTTAGTCCCAATTGTTTTTACAACAACAAACTTTGTCAATGAAATATTAAGTCGGTTAAAATATTTTCAAGAAATAAAGATGTCGTAAAAAGTTTAGGAAACAGATTATTTTGTCGCTAAATAATTTTGGAACCACATTATTTAGTCATTAAACACTTTTACAAGGACCAACGTACTTTGTCAATATAATTATTTTTTGAGACGATTAATTTTGTTTGTTAATATTAATTTCTTACACAAACCATTTAGTCGGAGATTAATCTACCAGGGACGAAATATTTCGTCACTTAATATGCTTTTTGGTTACCCAAAACTTGGTTGTTAAAAATGTCTTCAACAACCATACAATTTGGATGTTGAAACTATTTATAATGACAAAATTATTTTCTACTACTAACTCTTACTCGGTCTCTAAATATTTTTGGTGACGGGACTACTGCAACCAAGGGACGACTAACTATTTTTGATCGATAAAAATATTTTATGACAAAATATAATGTTTAGCGATAAAAAAATTGTCGCTAGATCCATCTTTCTTGTAGTAAATCGTAGGTTAATGCATTTATATTTCAACAAAAAGAAATTGTGGTTGCAACAAAAAAATCCAAAAGGGGGCTTTTTGTTTTTTGGGGGGAGTAAGAAAAGGAGCCTCTTTGTGTGAGACCCTTTTTATATATGGATTTTTTGGGGGAGAAAGAAAAGGGGCCTCTTTGTGTGAGACTCGTTTCTGTCCCCCCCAAAAAAAATCCATAAAAGGGTCTCACACAAAGAGGCCCTTTTTCTATCTCCCCAAAAAATCTATAAAAAGGGTCTCACACAAAGAGGCCCTTTTTCTTTCTCCCCTAAAAAATCCATAAAAAAGGGTCTCACACAAAGAGGTCCTTTTTTCTTTCTCCCCCAAAAAATCCATAAAAAGGGTCTCACTCTCACATGTACTCCATCTCCATCACTAGTGAAGAATTCATTTTTTCTCAAAGGAAGTAGAGAGAAAGTACAAAAGGAGATCTAGCAAGACAGAATGGAATTAGAGAGTGAATTTAGAAGCTTGACTAATGTATTGATTATAGTTCTTGCATGCCTAACTTACTCTTACTTCATCTCAAGAACTCTCCATATAGGGTTCCTAAGATTCATCTCAATCCTTCCAATCATTCCCATCTTTATTGTCCTCCCACTATCTCTCTCTTCAATTCATCTTATTGGAAACACTGGTTTCTTCATTGCTTGGCTTGCTAATTTCAAACTTCTCCTTTTCTCTTTTGGTCAAGGTCCTCTCTCAAACCCATCAATCTCATTTTTGCATTTCATTTTCATTGCTTGTCTTCCCATCAAAATCAAAGACAACCCATCACCAATATTAACATCAAACCAATCCAAATCAACACTAATCTATTTCATTAAAGTCCTAATTTTGGTTCCATTAATTTGGGCTTATGATTATAAACACAAATTACACCCATATTTTATAAAAGTCCTTGATTGTGTTCACATGTACATCAGTTTAGAAATGATTCTAGCAGTATTTGCAGGACTGGTTCGGTTCTTACTCGGACTAGAACTAGAACCACAATTTAACCAACCATTACTTTCAACTTCATTACAAGACTTTTGGGGTAGAAGATGGAATCTCATGGTAACAGGTATTCTACGGCCAACCGTGTACATACCAGTACGGTATTCTAGTACGCGTATTTTAGGAAAGAAATGGGGCCAATTACTGGGCTCACTCGCCACTTTCGTTGTATCTGGGCTTATGCATGAATTGATCTTCTTTTATTTAGGCCGTGTTTGGCCCACTGGGGAAGTGTTCTCGTTCTTTCTTCTTCATGGGGTTTGTTTGGCTGTAGAGATAGAGATGAAAAAATATTCTAAGGGCAGGTGGAGGCTGCCTCAATATATTTCTGGACCGTTAGCGATTGGATTTGTGATGGTTACTGGTTTTTGGTTGTTCTTTCCTCAGTATTTACGAAGTCGTGTCGATGTTAGAGCAACTCAAGAGTACGCTATTCTTTGGGAATTCGTTAGGAATAAGTTGGGTTATCACAATACACATTCTCACGAAACTCAATCTTCTTGAGCTTCAAATATATTTAACTCGTGTTGATCGTCAGGTCTTCTCTTCTCGATACATCACGTTATTCACGTATCTCATTGGGGTCCATGGGTATATAAACCAAAATAATGTTCAAAACGGTTTATGATCCAATCTTCCAAAATATGGATATTTTGTCATTTTACATTATGGCCAGAAATAACCCATACTTTATGAAATTATACCGTCCATGTCCCTCCTAAAAAAATTGCGGGAATTTTAATTTTCCGGGTGGATCTGGAAAGTTTCTAATGTGAGCGAGCGTGATTTGGAGGCTTTAAAGCAAAAAACAGATAAAAACAAATCATAATTTCTCTTTCCTCAAAACAGATTTGGAAATCAAATATTCTCTTTCCTATTACCCGAATCGATAAGAAACCAAAATCCTAACCAAAACGAAACACCATCACCACGGATATTTTCAAATCAATTTTCTCTCTCTTCTTTACAGATTTGGAAACCAAATCGATTTTCTCTATCTTACTATGTAATTTTTTTTTTCGATTCAAATCAATTTTCTCTCACTTATGAAAGAGTATATTTTGTGAAATCAATTTAGCGTGATTTGGGGGTTAATATACAACACGTATGTATCATTTTCTCTCACTTAACTTTCAGATTTGGAAATAGTATATTTTTCTGGGAATATTACAGCAACATTTGTTTTCGTTTTTACTCATACATAAATACACATTGAATACAAATTATGAAACAAATACGTAAATTATGTGTTATTTATGACGAGGAAACCATCATTTGTCATGTATACAACGTAATTTATCACATGTATGTGTGTCATGTTCAATAAAATACACATAATTTCTTTTACATTACACATCGTTTACATTTGTTACAAAAAAACGTACAAAATCTTCTCTGGTTAAAAAATGGTTCCCATCCATGTACTCTCCATTTGTAGTTTTGAGCAGTAAACACAACAGTTACACTATATTGTCGAAGAGCATATCGAAATGCTTTTGCACCACCAGGAAACAACTGACCATCTTCAGCAAATATTTTATCCCAACCATCAGATTTTAGTTTTGTGGTCTTACTTAGATTGGATGTTCTGTAGGAAATTTCACAAGTAACAGCAAAACTACAAAAAGATAACATATACATTTGTCAACAATACATATAATTAACTAGAAACGACATGTAGAATGGAATAAATTATGCATATTGTTTGTTAAACTTCATAATGTGTTAGGAGACAAACATAACTTTAGTTTGAATCACAAGGTCACTGTTATGTGAAAAAAAATGTATAATGTGTAATAAATTACATATAATTTTTGAAACATTTATTGTACTATAAACGACAACTGTTTTGGGAAAAAGGTACGCGTAATGTTGAATAAATTATATATAATGTATGCAGATTTATAAGATGTTTTTAATATTATTTATAAAGTATGTATAATTTGTAACAAAATACATATATTTTACAGTCTGTTATAAAAACATCGTACAAAAGATGTTTGCGTAATGTACTAGAACTTTAGTAAAGAATTTAAATGCTACTTTTATGTATGTGTTATGTTCAGTAAACATCATGTAATGTCGTGTAAAATCATTTACATTCGGTTACAACTAAATCGTACTAGATCTTCTCTGGATAAAAAATGATATGTAATTTATTGTAAACGATCCGTAATTTATTTTAAATTATATATCGTGTGCATTCAGTTATAACAAATCGTACGAGATCTTTTCTGCATAAAAAATTGTTCGGAAACATTGATGAAGATTTGAAAAAATGATCTAAAAATCAAAATCTGTAACCTAAAACTACTAAAAAGTAACAAAATACATAGAGATGAACACTTCTTAATCGAATAAAACGAATTGTAAAGACGGATTTAACATTAACATCATAAAATTGGCTATGAATCTTAGAGAGAGAAAATACTGAATAATGATGAAGATTTGATTAGATGATACAGAGAGAAATTTGATTATAATGAAATTCACGAACAAATAGTTATGAAAATTTTAGAGAGAGAAAATAAACATCATACATTAGAAGTTAATGAATTAGTAAACATATCTTATAGAATTGGATCATAAATCTGATATGATCTATAATAGAGCAACATAATCTGATAATTTAACATGAGAAACAATATTAGATCTTAACAAAGATGGTTATAATGAATTTCACAGTGTCAAACCTGATAAAGGATGAATGATTGAACAACAATCTAATGAAGATGAAACAAGATTTCTGAGTTTAATGGAGATTTATTAAGTGAGTCGGTTTTAGTGAGAGAAAATAAATTGTTTCCGTTACTGAAGATAATGAAGCTAACATTACTTTGAATAGATACGTAATTGGAGAGAGAATGTGGGAGATAAAAATGGAAAAAGATATTAAAGGATTTTGTTGGTAAATCAGTTATAATACATGAGAAAGGTTATATTAGGTATTATGAATTAATATATATTATAGGGATTTGTGTTTTCTCTCTAGATGTATACCAATGGACTAGATATCCATTTACAATATTATTTTGGTTTTCAAACCCTTAATGGAATTAGAGTGTACTAAATGTCATATTAGGCTCCGTTTTTTGGGCTATAAGCTCAAAAATTGTTTTTTTATTACATTGTAATAACTAATAAGATGTGCTCCTTAGAGCATCTCCAATGGGACACTCAATCTCTAACACTTAGAGTGCCACATAGATTTTTTAGAGTTTTGGTTAAAAAATCATCTCCAATGGAACACTTTATTAGGCACTCTAATATGAGGTGGACACATTTATTATAAAGTGTCTAGAGAGAGAAACTCTAAAATGAGAGTGTCTACTTGAGACTCTCTAAGTGTTACTTTTAAATTTCAACCAATAGAAAATCTTGCTTTTCAACTACTTTTTATCTATTAAATTAAAGAAGGGCATGTGTATTAAGTATAGACACTTTAGAGATCTCCATTGGAGACCAACAAAAATTAGAGTGTCTCTATATTGATATTTAGGAAAGAGAATCTCTATTGGCCCTTGACAACAAGGACTTTTAGAGTGTTTGTTAGAGTGTCCCATTGGAGATGCTCTTAGCATTTGTGAACTACATATGGTTCGGTTATTATACTTTACTTACAAAGTAGTTTTCAAATGAGTGAGGTTTCAATGTGACTTCTATATAAGCATTGAAAAGGTGTGATCATCCAAAAATTTTAGTTATGTAATAAATGATTTTCTTTTTAAATGTGATTTAGATTAGGCAGAAAATATTTCTTTTCCAAACTACAAAATCATTTAAAGTGAAGTTTCACAACTATTTCCTTCCTATAAAGTAGTATAATTTCCTAACAGATCAAATTCTCTGTCTCTATTATAGTAACTAATCACTCATTAGTTAATGAATATAGTCAACCATGTCCAAACAATTGTTATAGTATAGCACAACACCAACAATATAAAACACCCAAGTATTGTCAAACATCTAGAGAGAGAAAAGAGAACAAAAGATGATGTTGTCAAAATAAAATCTAGAGAGAGAGAGATAGGGGAAGGGAAAGAACAAGATGATGGAGGGTGAATTTAAGAATTTCATCAAGGTATGCATTTTAATTTTTGCATCTCTATCTTACTCTTACTTCATAGCCTCAAAAATCCCAAAAGGAAAATTGAGACTTCTCTTTCTCCTTCCAATCTTTTATTATTTCACAATCCTTCCCTTAGATTTCTTCTCAATAACTCTTAGAGGTACTACTTCTTTTCTCTTCACTTGGCTTGCTAATTTCAAGCTCCTTTTATTTTCCTTTGACCAAGGTCCATTATCCTCATCTAGTCAAGCAAATTCATCATTCACATCTTTCATTTCTGTTACTTGTCTTCCCATTAAAATCAAACAAAACCCATCTCCCCAAAACAAAAAAGAAGCATCACCCTTGACTCCATCTTCTAATTTGGCCATTAAAATCTTATTTTTGGCCCTTGTAGTTTACATGTATGTATACCAAAATGGATTTATACACCCAAAAGTTCTCTTAGTCCTCTACATATATTCATCGGTTGAAGTTATGGTGACCACATGCGCAACCGTGGCTCGATCACTTTTAGGTGTAGAGCTCGAACCCCAGTTTAATAAGCCATTCTTAACGACATCGCTTCAAGATTTTTGGGGTAGGAGATGGAACCTTATGGCTGCGAATATTCTGCGGTCAACCGTGTATGTACCTGTATACAGTCTTTCCGTACGTATTTTCGAAAAGATGTGGGCCCCATTACTAGGGGCATTTATGACATTTGTGGTATCCGGGTTGATGCATGAGTTGATATACTATCACATTACAAGAGTTGATCCCACGTGGGAGGTGACGTGGTTTTTTGTCATACATGGGATTTGTGTGGCACTTGAATTGGGAATCAAGAAGGCTATAGGTGATAGGTGGCAGTTGCATCCATGGATTTCAAGGCCATTGACTATTGGGTTCGTTGCTATCACAGGATTTTTGTGGTTCTTTCCCCAACTTTTGAGGAATGATGTGGTTCTAAAAGCAATGGCTGAATATGGTATATTTGCTGATTTTGTTAAAGACAATTTGAGATTAAGATCATTTTTGTAAGTTATTAACTTTGCTATAACCAAATATCACATCCTTCACATTCTCTGTTATTATAGGATCATCAATATTGGTATAATTTCACTTTTTGTTTGAATTGGAACACAAAGTGTAAGGAAATGGCCTATGATGGAATCACTTTGTCAATGGAGACCCAGGGTTTTATCTCTTCTTGTCTTTTTAGAAGTAATTCTTTTGTTTTTCCCAAGAGCTTTGTTTTGCAATTTTTATCTGTAGTTTATGTTTTAAATATTTTTTGTTCCTATTTATGTGTTATTTAGGTTTTCGTTTTCCTAAGGGCATCCCCTACGGCCCAGGAGATCACCAAATTCTGGTGATCTCCCGGGAAAAAGGGACCCAACGGCACAGCAGATTGCCAATAATCTGCTGTGCCGTGAACAGTAACTGCCCAAATCTGGGCAGTTACTGTTCACTCCCACTAAAATGGTGGGATGGTGGGTCCCTCTGTTTTAATATATAATTAATCCTTTTGTAAGTTGGTCTTTCTCCTTTAGTCCCTTTATTTATTTTAAAATTTGTATTTGGTCTCATAAAATATTTCTGTTTGGTCCCCATAAAATAATAAAATGCCGTAATGATCTGAATTTGTAATTTAAGCCTTATAATTCTAATTACTATTTTAATAAATTAATTGTTATCTTATTTTATTTAAAAAAATGAGTATTAAAAATAATAAAAATGAAATCTAGTGTGATGAATAGTGATTTAGTGGGAGTTTTAGTGTTTTCTCTTTGGGTTCAACAATTTGAAAACACCAAAAAATTTGGTGAAGATTCTTTTTTGGTGATATTTTTGGTGCCAACCATTGGGGATGCTCTAATGGCTAATGCAACAAATAGATGCTTTTCCTGTCCCATCTGTAGACTTTTTTTTTCAACGTTATCGTAAACTAATTATTTTATGTTATGGTTCCATTAAGTCAACATAAAAGAAGACGTGTCTGCATCTCCACTAAGTAGCACTGCTTGAGATTTTTTTTTTTTTTTTGAATTGTTAAGCTTGTGCCTCGAACCTCTGACTTCTAAGGTGGAAGCAGGGGCGGCCCCACATAGGACCCCGTGGGGTCACATGCCACCACGGACCTGGAGTTACAAATATTCTCTTCTAGAGCGGCACAAAATTTAAGTGTTCGTGATGATGTATGGTTGTCAAATAGAGTCAAACACATGTATTTGACACAAAAGAGAGCTTAGAGCTTGGCTACTTAGTTGAAGAATGATATGCTAGATTTGGTTGATAGGGTTTCGAAACCCCTACTAACCAATTTTATTTTTTTAAGTTCTTCCGTTTAACTTTTTGTCCTTAATTTTTTCGGCTTATATTTTTTTAATCAACATTCCATCTTGTGAATTATTTATTTGTCTCCATATACTTTTATGTTCTATTTTTGTCGGTGACTTTCTTAATGCATCTTTTATCTCTCCTTAACTTCTTTAACTAACATAAATTAGGAGGATTCCGTTTTAGATAAAAAGACTCATCTTTTTATATACAATTTTCTTTTTGTAATTTAAATAGTATGACTAATTATCTATATTGAGATTATTATTAAAATATTTCACATGTTAGTCACATGCACTTCGTTGAGAATGTCCCCGTAACATTTTAACAAAAAATAAAGGTGGCCAATACGTGGACAACTGTTTTTTTTATATGGACAACTATTTTCGGGCCCGGTGCGAGTCAATTATGCTTGACTTAGTTGACTTTGATTTAATAAGGGGACAACTCCATAAACTCTTAAATACTAACAGTTACTAACTTGTGGACCATTAACAAAATAATAGTTCAAAATTGAAAACCTAAGTTGTCTTCTTCATCATCTTCTTCTTCTTCCTTCTTCTTAGTCTTATTCTTATTCTTGTACTGCTACTAAAAGTAAAACATAGTTTCTATCACTTCCTTTTGTTTTTTATCAAACCCTAGATGAATGAAGAAGATAAAACTCATCAATCTCCACTTTCCTTATTTTAGTAAACTATAGTTTCTACCCCTTCTCTTTGTTTTTTAGTGAACTATAGTTTCTACTACTTCCCTTTGTTTTTTTTATCAAACTCTAGATGGATTTTAATCAAACCCTACATTGATGAGGCAAGACTCTAACTTTTTTAATTTTATTTTGTGTTTTCGTTTGGGTAGTTTGAAAGAATACAAAACGATTTCAAGGCAAAAAATCGAAGTGAAGAAGAAATTTCCAGAATTTCGTGGAAAATCTACGAAAATATGCTAGATTTTCGTGGCAAGTTTCCTTCTGTCTTGCCAAATTTTCGTAGGAAATCTACGAAATTGGCAAGTCAGGTTTTTTTTTTTTTCTACGAAAACTCAGAAATTAAGATCTCTCGTGTTTTGTCGATTTTCCAGGAAGCACGAGCAACTCTACTTGTTTGTAAAAAAATCTAGGGTTTTGAAATTTTTGATTTCTAGATTTTAAAAGTTTAACGGGTTTTAGGGTTTTTAGATCTGATCTTTCTGGTTAGGAATATCTTTCAACAATTCCCTTCCCTTTGTTTGATGTCATAATCTTCTCCAAAAAAATTCTCTCTCTAGAATTTTGGGTTAATAATGAAGATGAAGTAGTAGAAGAAGACCAAACTTACTTAGGGTTTATGAGAAAAGAAGGAGGTGTTAAAATAATACATCTAATTCTAAGAGGACTTGAGTGAAAATAATAGAGAGTTGTCCCCTTAAAAACTGGTGTCCATATAAAAAAGTTAATTATTTTGGTTGTCCATATAAGATAGTTGTCCATATAAGAAAAACGGTTGTCCACGTATTGGCTACCAAAATAAATAAAAGGTTACTAAATTGAACACCACATAAATTTTGGACAATTTACCTATAACTCAATTATTTATGAAATCTTGATAGAGGTTGCTAATGTAATTTGACAACCAACCATGGATTATGATATTTTTCTTTTACCATTTATTATAATTAAAGTGTGCTCCCATAACCAAAGATTTCTGGGTCCGCCACTGGGTGGAACTGTGAAAGATTATACCTCTTACCACTCCAACCAAGGGTTGTTGGCCTTGAGATTTACTTATCATCATGTGCTTAGAGGTTTAATTAGATTCTGTATATCCCACAAATCACATGTTCTGATTCTATCTTTTATTAAATGAAGTCATTAATCTTAGGTATGCCCATAATATGAAATACATAGTTTATCATCCTAAGGTTTCTCACCAGTAGAAAATTAATGATGAGATCGAGATAGAAAAATTGGGAACAGAGTCCAATTATGAAATAACAATAATACAAGAGAAATATATAAAACACATAGTTTGGTGAGTCTATATATATATAGGATGGTGAATTAAAAAAAAAACGATGAAGTACTAAGGAGTGTAATTTAGTCTTACCTCTCTTTTGTCATTGTTATTCTATTTCTATAGTAAGACTCGCTATCCCTCTCTTAGCTGTATTCTTTTAAACTTC
Source organism: Eschscholzia californica subsp. californica (assembly GCA_002897215.1). Taxonomy (NCBI): domain Eukaryota; kingdom Viridiplantae; phylum Streptophyta; class Magnoliopsida; order Ranunculales; family Papaveraceae; genus Eschscholzia; species Eschscholzia californica. The sequence goes on along the minus strand of BEHA01001239.1, from coordinate 708,777 downwards.
ATTTTGCATATAATAATAAGAATACCGGGTAACTTTGGATTTACATGGTCATGATAATTACATGAATTTACTCCCTGGAGGCATAATCGGATTCTATCCAGTCAAAAGGAGAAACTCACGAAGAAAAGGAAGAGTAAAGATGATGAGGAAGACCGGCAAGACAAGGAGTGAAGGTTTCATTACTAGGGGAGGACCCAAGGAGGGGGGATGTTGGGTCTTGGGCATTTTGGTCTATAGAAAATGGTTGTTTAGGTCTAAAAAATTATTATAATAACTAAAAAAGCCTAGACTTTTTTCTATTAGGTAGAAGTTACCACAATATTATGTATAATAATAGGTGAAGTTTAAAATAATATTGATAATTATTATTAAGGTCATTTTTTTTCTTTATCATTCCCACAATACCCTTACTTAATAAAACTCTCCCTCTCTCTCTCTAAAAACACATTTAGGTTTT
>BEHA01001239.1:696136-707412 GCA_002897215.1 Eschscholzia californica subsp. californica | reverse complement strand
TACACAAAAAGACAAAAAAGGATAATTTAGTCTTTGTATACTTTTTGACCTGAATAATAATTTTCAAATGTTTTGTGCTTTTCTACTCATTTTCAATATTATTTTGACCTTTCTAGTTATTACCCCTTTGGTCTATAGAGGATAATGGTGTGATGTCTTTCGTGTCTGTTTGGGGGTTTCATGCGTTTCTGTTTTTGTTCTGTGTAGGTAGGTAATTTAGGTAGTTAGTCTTGGGTGTTCAGTTGGGAGGTCGGGCTGGTGTAAGCGCGAGCGCTACAGTCTAGCGGGCTAAGCTTTGGGTGTTAGAGGTCACGCCGAGCTTTTTGTTGGTAGTTTTACCCCTTACTTGGTCGGGACAACAGGGGTCTGAGTCTGGTTTTGGTCTAGCCGTGGCCGTTTTGGTTTTAACGGGGGAGTGGCTCTTTCGCTCCCCCGTTTTTTTTGGGTTTTTTTTCGTTTCTTCGTGTAACTGCTTTTCGTTTTATATATTTAATCAGTATTTCAAAAAAAAAAAAATAATTACATGAATTTAAGTAATTTTGCATATAATGTAAGTTTCTTTGTGTATAATACCAGTACCAATGGACTTTTTTTTGTTGAAATACCAGTACCAATGTAAGGAGAGTTAATAATTGAACAGACTCAAGAAGGGCGCATGAATAGTGGGAGACCCCAATAAATGTTGGAATAAAAACTCCAGCAGGGGCGTTTTTTGCCTTTTTACGAGGTTTCCATTGTCGAAACAACTCAAATAACGTACCGTTGTGTTCGCCTCGTCGAGGGCTTGAATTTCAAGCTTTGGTTTGCTCAAAACCGATTTCTTGTGAATAAGATATTAATTTTCGAAGTATTGGGTTTAAATATGGAAAGATGTGAAATATGTAAGGAAAATCCCATATCGGGTAAGTTAAAGGAAAATGAAGAGTTTATACTAAGCTGCTCTCTCATACTATACTATGAATGAAATAAAGGTCCAAATGTGATTGTTTGTTAACAGTCACCTCTCACCTTTAAATAAGCCATGAAATCAGACTACAAGTCTCACTTCGAATTAAGAGAGAGTTTTCAATACTTACTAACGAAAGATTTTCAAATTCAAGTATCTCCGATCTGAATTCGTTGTATCCTGACGAGAGACAAATCGCCTATACTGTTGGTACATTAAACAAGGCGAATTAGTGTCTTAAGGAAAGAGATCCCTCACCTCAGTTCTAATTAATCAATTTCATGTTTTCTACCTCTTTTCGTATTTTATTATTTACAATAGGATTCTTATTTGGAATTTTTAAAACAGAGTAAGAACAATCTGTTATATATAAGAATTTTATTCCTGTCTATCTCTGAATTGGTTTCAGAAGGGAATTATCGTTGTTTAAAATAGGACGATAAACCAGTATACAAGTTGAACAACTATAAAAAAGGGCACCCCTACCAACAAACTGCTATGACTGATTTGAACTCTTCTGTCAAGGTATTGCTAAGCATCTAGGTCTTTGTTTTTACTGCTAGTACCTTATAAAATAAAAAAGACTCGGGCTTGGTATTTTCGTTGGTTACATCTCTTAATATTTGTGGTGGCAGTAACGGGTTTATGGATGAGTGCTCTTGGAGTAGTCGGTCTAGCTCTGAACCAGCAAAGTCTACTCTATGTTGCACTTGAAAGTCAGAACTATACTAGGGTAAAGCTGAAAGCAACTTCAGTCTTGGTTGATACCTGATCACCACTTGAAGTTCGCTAGTTGGATTTTTTTTGGTCCATTTTATTTTTTGAGAAATCGACTACGATCTACGTTAGTCATTACAAGACATTGATACATCATTAAGATGTGATAAGCACGATAACTGCTTAAGTTAAAACAATAATAAAAGAGGCCTAAAGTCCAACAACATAGAGCATTAAGCACAACAAACTTATTAAATTAGTTATACCTTTAATAACCGAAATTCAATAACCACGGATTTCACCTCCTCTGGGAATCGAACCTGACACCTCCAAAGTTTTGGAGTTTATGTCTGATGATACAAAATATGGTCACGTGTTGACTATCGTCAATAAGTCAAGAGAAGACCAAAAGCTCAACGGGTCAACCCGTCTCAAGGCGACATGACCGCTAAGTCTGAAGAGGTTTGTCACCGAAGCCCAGAATCGGGAGGTCGGCGAGATCATCTAAGGAGCTCCAGCCATGTCCTGCTTTAAAACAACCAGATCTGCCATGAGATTCGCAAGAAGAACAAGAGGGTCCACGTAAGCAAGGTTGATGCCTTACACCCTGAACATGGGAAGGCAGAAGCGTGCCACACGCTTATCGACTCAATTCCGAATCTTTCCAAAGATCTCTGTCGACAAAGATCTCAAGTATTTAAATAACTTGGACTTGAAGAATCTCGAGGGATGAAACAACTCCCAGAGAATCTATCAACTCGACAGGATATCTACTAAGGATCCTTGAAAATAGAAACTTTTAAATATCCAAGATACGAGATAAATTCAAAGAGGAAGTCCTAAATCTCCAAATTGCCGTAGACTAGTCTAAATCCCGAAAGGTGGATCTCAACCGCCTCAATCCCACTGTCTATTATAGTCGGTCAAAAGCAGCCTATAAAAGGGCATTGCATCGCCTTTAACAAGGTAAGTCCATTATGTTCCACAAGGACCAATCAGTACTCAATCTTTTAACTGCAAAGGGGCAATCTGACTGTCTTGAGCGTCAGAGAGATTTTTGAACTCTTTATAGGTTTTCTCCCAGGTTTCCAAGAGCATGAACGGGAATTAAAGAACCAGAACCATTCATTCAGATGTGATTCAAGATCAAGTCTCTAATTCCAGACTGATAACCAGATTGACATTTTTTTACATCAGCAATGTCAACACTATTAACCACTTGGGCAACCAAGTGTTCGACATTTTTTTGGTCCATTGAGGAATAGAAAGAATTATCCGATAAAACCCTCTAACATTTTCTTGAAAAACTCTAACACCTTCGACAGGGGCGGACCCAAGTGGCCTATGGGGCACGTGCCTCTACGGCTCCAAGTCGAAAATGTTTAATAACCCCTAATTTTCCTTGTTGTAATTACTACAAATAAAACTAATTGCACTACTTTATCACGAAAGTACGTTTAAGTGAATGCATGGCAAGATGTTTGGTCGGTCCCAGATAGGTCACTGTTTCGAGTCTAACCATTCCGGCGTCCTATCGAAGTGTTATTGGCGCCATTCCTAAGGAAAACTTTAGAGGGTGAGTAGAAAAAATTGGTCGTAGGTAACACTTCGGGCAACCCCTTTCAAGTTAACCATATTTTTTGCCCCACTTCCTTTGTAGTTATCATTTTGGCACCTCAATTTCTTTTAACTAATATTTGTTAATCAGATTTTGCTTTGTTCATATTCTTTTGCAAATTCATAAGTGACATTTTCTTCTGCTAGCATTCATCAAACTTCTAATAGAATTATTTGTATCTCCATATTACTTATATACTCTCTCTCTCTTCCTTCATTTTAATGTATATTTTGTTACATTATATTCTTTTCGAAATCGCTCTTCTCTTTTCCTTCTTTAACTTCTTTACAAAATATAAGATTACTAGGTTTTTGCCACTTCCTACTGTCGCGGCAGATTCCTCTTGACTAACGCCATTGTGGTAGATCGCACCTTCTGGCGACATGCGTTTACATGTCATCCGAAATCAGTACGTGATTTCATTCGAAATCAGTACGTGATTTCATTCGAAATCAGTACATTATTTCAGATGGTATGTACTCACTTGACCCCATATGGTGTGAAAATGCACGGCTGCGTGTAAGTTGACTCGACGTAACACAAGACAATGTGAGGATAGAAACCATGGTGCACGCACATTCGAGAATGCCACAAAGTATTTCAACCGTAAAGCTAATATGTGATCTACCACAACGGCGTTAGCCAAAAGGGATCTGTCGCGCCCGTAGGGCGCGGCGGAAACCTAGTTTCATGTATGTCATCGTAAAAAAATAATACATTGAGTGGAAAAACTGACTTTGATTGAATCATAGAGTTAATCAGCAAAACTTCCATCCTAAATCATTAAAGCCAACAAAATTTGAGTAGTTTTAACATAAACAAAAAAGCTTAGAGAACCAAAATAGCAGGTATAAAAACTATACTGTTGAAGTAAAAAAAGAAACGTAACATATATAAGTACATTATAACAAATAAGAGATAAGAAAGATAAAGATAAAAGAATACTACAACATCGAGAACACCGAGATTACAAAAACTTTATAACAAACTATACTTTATTATTGGTTTCATAACAATTGTTAGCCGGTCAAAAAACCGGCGAAAATCAATTATAAATTTCCTGAGAAATGGCAACCGCCAACAATACCTTTCATTAAAATTAATGTTGATGCATCTTTCACTAATGTACTATCAAATTCGGGAATTAACTTGATTGCACATGATGCAGATGCAAAATTCATAGCAGCTCAAGTGAAAACATTGAGGGCAAGAAATAGTGAAGAATGTGAAGCAATAGCAATCTTAGAAGGTCTACGTTGGGCGAAAGAACAAAATCACAAGTCAATAATCATAGAAAGTGACAACTTAAATCTCATCAAGAACATCCATGATAAAAGACACTCTGTCAACTGGCAATCGTTGATTCATATCCGAAGAATTCGAGAAAGCAGAAGAGAATTTGATATAGTGCAATTCAAATACACCAGAAGAGATCTCAACTTGAATGCAGACAAGCTAGCAAAATGGGCGAGAAAGAAAAATAGAAGTAAAATGTGGCATAATGTTCCTTGTATTTTAGTTGATAAATATTGTAATAACGTTTATTCCTATTAATGAAAGAATAGTTCAACAAAAAAAAAAAATTGTTAGCCGGTCAAATACACATTTCTTCTCAAATATGAAAAGGTGGGTTCTGCCCTACAATGTTTTGAATGGAAATCATATGAAATAACTAATGTAGAAACAAAATTAAAAAATTAAAAGAAACGAAGAAATTGGATATGATGCACAAAATAATAATTCGAGAGAAAGTTAATGAGTAGTAATTGTTGAGGAAAATATACATGCACTTAGATGAACAAAATAATAAATAAAATTACACAAAAATTACAATAGATGTAAGAAAACAATACAAAATATTAGGGAGTTACATGTATCTTTTCAATAACATTAAACTGCTTGAAGAATCCACCCAACTTTCATTCTCATCTTCATTTATTCTTGGAAAAAGTTTGATATTCATCATTCTTCAAAAAAGTTTGACCATAGAAAAACTTCCGCTAAATCATTGGTTTTCTATTTCCTTTCTCCCTGAAAAAACATGATCAAATCTTGAGATAAAACAGAGATTAACAGGAGCAAAGGGGGATATGAAGAGAGATCTAAATATCACATGGACTCCTCAAAAAAAAAATATCACATGGATATTCTAACTTAACACAAACTGGCCACATTCCAACTTAACACAAACACCAAATATATATATGAGTACATCTATTAGTTCTCTTACTTGAGAATGAGATATAGAGAAGACTGGTAGAATGAAGTAAGAAGCTGTACAATTCAACTTTTTATTCCCTATAATTGTCTTACATGAAACATGCATTAAAAATTAATTTGAAAACTAAAAAAAATGTAAAAAAAAGTATTAGAGAGAAAGTGCACACATTCAAAGAACATAAGAATACATGAGACTCTTGGCTAGAGGGAGAGAGAGGGATATATAACAGTAACACTAAAAAAATCAAACTGGACAAACTTCCTGACTTTTAAAAACAAATAAAGAGTCCTTTGTATATATAAATCACAAACCTTCTGAGTTTCCTCTGCATTTAAACTTACCCAAATCACAAACCTTCTGAGTTTCCTCTCCATTTAAACTTACCCTTCCATCTTAAGTTTATTTACATAAGTAAATCTACAATATGTCGTTGGATCACATCGAATATAAAATCCAAACAAAAACGGACGACCAGATAAGATAATATAACTGCAGGAAATTTATCGAGAGAGAGGAAAGTAGAGAGGAGACGTGTAGTGTGGTTTCTTAGGGATATTACAACTGTTTTTAGTATTTTACAGTCTATTTACAAAAAGAGGCACTTATATCAGCCGTCAGATGTGATCTCTATCAAACTCCCAATAAAAATGGACGGTCAGACTTATACTCTGAATAACTAACTGAATTGTTTTGTTATAATAGATGAGGATTTTTGTAAGATAAAATGTCATTTTATTAACATAACTAGGTTTCCTCCGCGTCCTACGGGCGCGACAGATCCCTCTTGGCTACGCCGGTAAACAACATTTTATCTGAGAAAGAAAGAAGATAAAGATAATGATTTAAAAGAATTTATGGGAAAGAAGAAGAAAAAAGAAGATAAAGATAAGGGATAGTGGGAAGTTACGAAAGGTAGAGAAAAAAGAGAGAGGGTAAGAGAGAAATCGTGAGATGTTGGGAGATATTTTAGGGAGATTTTTAACTGATTTAACCTTTGACACTAATACCCCTCTATTTTGAGAGGATTTACACGAAAATGATTTTATATCATCCATTCGATGTAATTTCTATCAAGCTCCCAACGAACATGGACGACTAGACTTATCCACAATAACCGACTGACCTGTTTTTATATATTAGATAGATAGGGAGTCATTTGAATAAAGTCCATGTCTCCCGATTCTGTCCAAATTTTCTTGTTTAAAATTTCAAGTGAAATTTCGCTCCAAAATCAGGGGTTTCTTATGTCACGGACAGTCGTTTAGTCAAATGAACATTACTGCTGAGAATTGGATATTACTAAATTTTCAAATCTTCCTCCTTGTTCAACATGGAAAAGGGAACTCTAATTGTAATAGTAAAAAAGAACTGATGGTTCATCTTTCCTGTTAAAAGCTTAACTTTTCTTTTTTTCCCTTGTATCCGTGGGCGGACCCATGTGAGGGCAAGAAGGGACACTTGCCCCTGGTGGTTTTCGTAATTTTATAAACAAGGTCGGGGTAATATTGTCTTTTACTTGAATTCCTTTTCGAAGTCTGTTGTGACTTTCTTAAAGAGGGTCGAGGGTTTCCTCAAAACCCATCCGAGATAGAAAGCTTTAACTTAGAGTTTTGGAGGGAGAAAAAGATTGGGAGGGAGGGAGGAGATTAACACGCTTTGACTCATCTTATCTTTCTCAAATTCTTTAATATTTCAATTTTTTGCTTTGATTCAATTATTCCCGTAATGATAAATTGAAATTGTTTATTGTTTTAAGGTTTTATTTTTTTCTCTTCCAATTATTATAGATTAGTTTAATCTTTGATGAAGTGAACTTATGCGAAATTGTAGATTTATAACTGTTATAGTTTATAGTTTCTCTCTTTAAATTATTTTAGGGTTTTTTTTGTTACTCTCTAAGTTTTTTAATAGTGAAATTTGATAAATAAAAGGATTATTTCTCAAATAGCCCCCAACTTTGTGACAGTTTCCTGCGTAGCCCCCTACTTTATGAAAAATACCTAGATGACCCCCTTTTTTCAGTTACCGTTAGTGTCCGTTACTCTCTCTCCTCCATCTCATCACCTCTCTCTGCCACATCATCTATCACGCCACATCATCGTCTGCTCAAATTTCCGGTCGGCGACCTTCAAACTTTTTTTTTCTCTCTCTCTCTAAAAAAAATAATTTTTTTTATTTTCTCATTTCTCTCTCTCTAAACACTCCGGCGAATGGAAACCATTCGACGGAGTTCGGTATGTTCTTGAACAGACCTCATCGATCTGTTCTTGAACATACCTCATCGATCTGTTCTTGAACATACCTCATCGATCTGTTCTTGAACAGACCCGATCTTCACGGTCTGTTCAAGAACATACCCGATCTTCACGGTCTGTTCTTGAACAGATCGATGAGGTTTTTCAAGAACAGACCTTCACGATCTGTTTTTGAACAGACAGAACTCCGACGAAGGGTTTTCCTTCGCTGTAGTGTTTAGAGAGAGAGAGAGGAGAGAATTAATTTTTTTTTAAAAGAGAGAGAGGAGAGAGAGAGAGAAAAAAAAGTTTGAAGGTCGCCGCCCAGAAATTTGGCTGGCCGGCGACCTTCGTCGATGAAGATGATGAGGTGGTGTAGAGAAGCGATGAGTTGGATGAGAGAGAGGTGATGACTAGTTAACGGTGTTATAACGGAATCTGAAAAAGGAGGCCATCTGGATATTTTTGATAAAATATGGGAAATAACCTTAAATTAAACTTATACAAAAATTCTATGTTCATAACTTTTTTCTCTCTGATTTTGTTTTTCTTTCTAAAAATTAATGGGGGATTGGGCCATTGGTCCAAAAAGGGGCCCAAAATGAAAATCCCACCCAAGGTTGCCTAAAAATGAAAGGGAGGTCCAATGTGTCAGTTTGGGGTTCAAAAAGAATCTGACAACCGGTCCATCAGAATCTGTACTGTTCAGAAATTTATCTCGATATTTGAATAAGAAAATTGACGTATAAATAGTGTTTTTTTGTTGAAAAAAAAACCTTAAATAGTTAGTACTAGTAGAATTTAACTCAAAACTAATATTTTTTTTTTTAGATTAGTCTCTCACACTCTTCAATGAAGATTATGTGTTTACTATTTAGTCAAGTAAGGGTTCGCCTCCCAGACTTGAAATCCTGGTTCCCCCTTCATCAATTCCTTCTGTTTTGCAATTGTGAAGCTCTCTGTCTCTCTCTCTCTCACCATGGAGAAATTCTTACCACCACCATCAGCAGCAGCAGCAGAAGAAGAAGAGGAAGAAGATAAAGGTCTTAGGGCAACACCGGGTCGTAGACCAGCAGCACCTTGGCTTGTCTTCCCAACTGGAAAATATCGTAAGTATCAAACTTTTTATAACCTATCTGAACAAACCCACAACAACATTTACAGAAAGTGTATACCAGAGTTGAGTGGAACTTCTTGTTGGCAATGTGGTTCTCATCAAGGTTGGTTAATCATACTCTTTGATAAACCACATTATCATTACTCAATTTGGAAGTTTGGGGATTGTATTTTATGGAATCCAGATTCTTTTGAAACAGTCCAACTACCCAATATGCTTCAATGGATCCAAAAACCTAAATCTTTGATCTTCCATGGTTTTGTATTAACCTCACCTCCAACTAATTCTGATTCCATGGTTTGTTTCATCTATAATAAAAGTAAGGATCTTGTGTTTTTTCGCCCTCGAAAAGATAAACAATGGAGAACCCATAAGCTCCCTATTGAATATAAAAAATATAGATCACCCCCAGCCTTGTTTTGTTTCAAAGGTAAATTACATATTTCTTGTATCTACGATCTTCACCTCGTTGTCGAAACAAAACTTAATGTTAAAGATGAAGATGATGAAATTCTATCTATAATGCAGTTTCAAGTAAGTAGGGATAATGATTTGAAATCACCACTAGGGGGTATCATGCACAGTCGACTGACCTATTATGTAGAATCAAGAGATGAACTCTTCAAGGTCATTAAATACTTCACCTCTTATGATAGTAGTGAAGTTCGTGATCTTGCAGTCTTTAAGATGGATTTCAATGTGATGGAGTGGGAACAAGTTCACAGTTTGGGTGATCATGTACTATTTATCGGTAAAAATACTACAGCTTCTTGTTCATCTACAGATTTGGGTCTAACTAGGGGTTGTGTATATTACACTCAATATCAACAAAATATGTTGTTCAAATTTGACCTAGAATGCAAAACAATTTCAGTTTCTTTACCGTGCTCGAATCTAACAACACCTTGGCATACACCGGATTGGATTTCAATGCCTACAAATTTCAGGTAACTTAGTTACATCTTGCTGTGTGTACCTTTACATATTGGGTAACTTCCATTTGAAAAAACAAACGCCAACTTTTTGTCTGATTTAAACGGTATACTCTGTTCATATTTGATGTTGTAGGTTGCTCTTGAAGCTCTTATTGCCAGAAAAAATTTGATTTCTATCTATATTTAATAATCTCTAGATGCACTTTAATTTTGTAGAATTGTCGAGGATAGAAGAAATGCAAAGATATCATGTAATACTAAGAATGATAACGAAGGAATAAATTTAAATTATGATGTCTGCAAGAAAAGTAATGGAGATGAGTTAAAGCAAACAGGAGCTTGGGCTACTCTTGATGAGAACCTCATAGGCTTAATTGCTAGTTATCTCCGTCCAGTAGATTATTTAAATTTCCGTGCAGCTTGCAGAGATAATCGATCGGCAATCCCTGCAGCAAAGTGGAAAATGTCTTCTACAGAGACTCCAAATGGAACTTTACCTCCATGGCTGGTTTTCTCTAGAAAAAACGACATCTATTATTTTACAGATCCTATGTACGACAGTGATAGGTTCCTCATGAACCTTTCAGATTTTTTATTAGATTCTACCATACGTTTCTCAAAGGGTGGTTGGTTATTAATGTCTAGAGAGGAGACATCCGTATTCTTCTTCAATCCTTTCACAAGGGCGATTATCCAACTTCCAGACTTCCCTGATATATACGGTTATGTTTTTCATGGAATCTCATTCTCGTCCTTGCCTACTGCTTCTGATTGTAAAATTTTTGCGAATGGGGTTTATCTCTTCTCCATTTCACGAGGAGATGGTGCTTGGCACAATGAATTATTACGTAATAGCAGGCTGCCTTCCAACGGGAAGGTCATGAACTTTTTTGCTTCGTCTAATAATCCAGTTTTCTATGATGGGAAGTTCTATTGCCTAGATTGTTACGGTACTCTAGGAGTTTTTTATCCAGAAAGCTTTGATTGGGAAGTTCTCGCCAAACCCCAAAAACCATGTAACTCTATTTATCAGTCTTACTTGGTGGAATGTGAACAAAAACTCCTATCGGTGTTTGTTGGTCAGAATGGAAAATGGGTTCGAGTTTTCAGACTAGATTTGGAAAAGGAAGTCTGGGTTGAAGTTAAAAGTTTACAGAAGAACATGTTGTTGATCAGCAATACCTCATGTGTGTCAGTAATAGCTCCAAGTACTCACATGGAGAACAATATATACTTTCCTAGATTCCGGGACGAAAAGATTATGTATTTCTCTCTTGACACAGGTAAATATCACTTTGTCGGCGGGGGTCAACATTCTGCTCAGGATTTCTGCAACAGTGAGGTACAATTGTATTGCAGTTGGGTTGAACCTAACCGGTCCCCGACCACAGCCGAAGAGCTAAATTGGTTTAGTAAATTATCAATACACAAAGTAGAAAATAGTGTAGTTTGATTGCTGAAGCTTGAACACATACTCAACTTCAATCT
>BEHA01001239.1:657383-694297 GCA_002897215.1 Eschscholzia californica subsp. californica | reverse complement strand
AGTCGGCCCTTAGTCCCATTGGTACGTATTTTATGAGCCTTTCTCTCTTACCGAAGGGGATTATAAATCGGCTGGAGCAACTTCAGAGAAATTTTTGGTGGAACCAGGAGGAAGGTGAACGGAAACTTCACTTCCTCCCTTGGACAACAATACAGGGTCCAAAAGAACTTGGGGGTCTTGGAATTAGGCCGTTGGAGAAGGTAAATAAGTCTCTCGTGGCCAAACAGGCCTGGAGACTTATTACCCAACCTAAAACTACTTGGGCTCAAATTATTATTGCTAAGTATTACAATACTAGTTCTTTCTGGAATGAAGAGAAAAAATCAAGTGCTGCCCCTCTTTGGAATGCCATGATTGAGGTCAAAGAAACTCTAAAGAACCAGTGTTGCTGGAAAGTTGGGGACGGCTCATCGATCATCATTGCCTCTGACCCATGGATCCCTGACCTTCCAAACTTCAAACCAATTTGTAAAGAGCCCCTGCCAACAAATATTACTAGAGTTTCAGATCTAATAAATCATAATACGTTCACTTGGAAATTGGAAACTCTTACAACCTGGTTTGATAATAGGTCTGTCGAAGCAATCATGAGAATTCCCTTATCGACGTTGTGTCTAATAGATAGGCTAATTTGGATGCCTACGTTGACTGGAGCTTTTACCCCAAAGTCTTTCTTCAAAGAAATTTCTACATCTCATAGGAACCCTAGGGTGAGCTCGGATTTTCCATGGTCTAAATTTTGGAAGTTAAAGGATATACAACCGAAGGTTTTACAGTTCATTTGGAGGTTATTGAATGAAGGATTACCTGTTCTAACAAATATTGCTAGGGGGAATCTCCATATTTCGACTACTTGCCGGCTATGTCAAAGTGAACCAGAAACAACTATGCATCTGTTCAACTCTTGTCCTCTCTTCACAGATTTATGGAGTAAGGCTCAATCATTCATGGCATGCAACAAAGAAGACAACCCTGAGTTACTAATCAAAAATCTAATACTCAAACAAAAAGAAGAGAGACTAAAGGTTAGATTTGTTGTTTACCTTTTGTGGTTCTTCTGGAAAGAAAGGAACAACTTCATCTTTAACTCAGAGGAGATAAACATCAATCGGATCTTCTTTCTGGCCAAGAGCTTTGCACTATCAACGGCGGGAAACGATTTAAATTCGTTAAATGAGGAGTCTTGTTGGATCCCGCCGCCTCCAAACATGATCAAGGCAAACTTTGATGGAACTTTTAACAACAATGGAGCGTCAGTGGGGGTAGTTATTAGAAACTCTAATGGAGAAATTTTATTTCAAGAAGGAAGAAGGATAGAGCAACTGTCGGCGATGTTTAGTGAAGCAGAGGCTCTTCGGTTTGCTTGCCAAAAAGTGACTGAGTTAGGGTTTCAAAGAGTATTTATTGAAGGGGACAACCAGGTGATCATCTCGGCAATATCGGACGACTATGGTTCAATCCCATGGCGTATTCAGACGTCAATCTTGGACGCGCAACAGGTGGCGAGACAATTGGATACAGTTGTCTTCCAACGAGTCTCCCGGTTGGCTAACGTGGCAGCTCACGAGGTGGCCCACGCTGCTCTCATTTAGCTTCATAATTTTACAATTTTGTCCTTACTATAAACCTGTCATTGGGTTTTAGTCCCTGTTTTAACTTCAGTTGTAATCTTCTCAGTTGGTTTTCATTAATGAAGTTAATCCTTTTCCAAAAAAAAAAATAGTGATTTTTGAAAAAAAACAAAAATAATGATTTTTGAAAAAAAAAAATAATGATTTTTGAAAAAAATAATAATTTTTGAAAAAAATAATAATAATTTTTGAAAAAAAATAATAATTTTTGAAAAAAATAATGATTTTTGAAAAAAATAATGATTTTGTAGAAGAGAAATAAATTTTTTAAGTTTGAAATTTAGGTTTATTAACCCAAAATCCTAGCAAATCCTAAGAGGTAGGGTGGGATTTTGGTCCAATACAAATTTTGGAATTAAGAATCCTTAGGATTCAAGAGTCTTAGGATTCTTGGTAGCCAAACAGACAAAGGATTCATGATTCCTACCAAATCCCACTTTGGATAGAAATCTTACTTAGGAATCCTGCAACCAAACACACCAATAATGTATTCAGGTCTTTACTACCACATGATGTTGCACCTGTTGCAGCACAATGAAGAAGTTTACATGTCTCTTCTTCTGAATAACAAGTCCTGCCTAACTAGACTTGGTTTTTTTGTGCTTTTGCTTTGGCAGATTTACTCTCAGTGACAATTTTCTTCAAATGCACCTCGCCAGACAGCCATGGAATACTTTGATCCGGAGGCAGATTATACGACCATCATACTCTCCTTCTCTGTGATGGCATCCTTTTTGTCATGAGTTCTTGGTTTTGTGAGTTTCTTTATGGAGTCGGCTTTAACTTTGTGTGTATCTGAGCTGCATTGTTTGAGAGAGAGTTTGATATGTTGATCTGCCTCATGTGCTTGAGTTTCCATAATACTACAGTTTTACCTGAGAATAACAATGTGGCAGAAAAATAGAACCAAACAGGAAAATTTCATCAACAACTTCCTACAACATAATAAGCTTATATCAAAATATCCTTGATAGTCTGGTAAAAAAGGTCAGATGATTTGGTAAAGGCAGGAGAGTTTATCATGTAGATTTGTGATTAAGCATTCTTAACTTGTTCAAGATTGTTTGGAGATTGATTTCTGACATGTGAAACAAAGCTTATCAGTTAGATGAAGCAAACTGACAAGAGAAAAGTGCTGATAAAGCCGGCAAAAGCTAATGTTTGTTGTGAAAATAACCCCATTTAAGAAGGCAGCTGATGTGGGAAATCAGAAAAGTATCCGGGGTACAAAAATTTAAAAGGAAGATGTGATATGTAGAAGATTTTCCGAGAAAGACCAATTTTGTAACCAATTATCGACGAAGAAGATTACTGTCACCACCAAAATTTGCACACTAAATCAAATTTATTTTGTTCATTGGTAAATATTGTTCCTTCTGAGGATGTATTGTTTGGTCGTATATTTTGATTTCATGGTTGTAATTAATTTTGTTTTGATTTTGTGTTGGTTAATGTATAGTCGTCACACAGTTGAACACTAAAGTTTTACATTATGAGTTTCTAAGAGTAAGGGAAGAGTGGATAAATGCATAATTTTTACTAAAAGAATATATAATAACGTATAGTGCTCAACTAATTTCGTGTTAAAGGCACGGGTTATACTCTAGTAAATTATATAAGTTGTCAACATTTCAAAAAGTGTTACAAAACGAATTCCTTCTTTTACGATGTTATTTTTTAGTGGACCTAATTTCCTATTTGGACCCATTTTTGGGGGGTTTTCACTAATAATTTTGAGGGATAAAATATCAATTTTGTGATCGGACTGAAGACAATAAAACTACTACGTATCTCAGGCGAAGACACCCCAAACACAAATTCTACCACACTTGAAGCCGCTTCAATTTCCCAACATACAGGACAAGATCGTCTCTTGAGGTCAGTGACTACATCTTCTCTCTCTCTCTCTCTCTCTCTCTCTCTCTCTAGGTTTAGGGTTTCAAATATTTCCGACTGTTCAATTAGGTTTCAGGGTTGACTCCAAGTTTTTCCACCAATTCCGTAGACATTGGAAAAATCTTTCTTACATTTTATAGATCTGGGAACGTGTTGATTATTTTCATTCCAATTTAATGTTTCAAGTGATTCATAAATCGTGCTCAAGTTCATAAATTTACTTTCACAGGAACCCTTTCCTTGGCTGCTGAATTAGTAATCACAATGGGTTTCTTATTTACAACCCTAATTTTCCTCGCTGTGGGTGTGATTGCTTCTCTTTTGGCCAGAATATGCTGCAATAAAGGGCCATCAACAAATCTGTATGTTTCTCTCTCTACAAGTTTTTCTCCTTTTTGGCTTCCCAATGCTTGATTTGATTCTAGTCAATTATGAATTTTGTTTGAACAACTGGTTCTATTAGATGCAGTTAAGTGATTGAAGCTATGAATTTATTGGAAAAACTGTACTAGTTAATTATTTAACTAATTTATAATAATTCGAGATTGAGGATCGATTTATTTGATGAAATGTTGTTTGGGTTATTCTATATGATTATAATATTGATGTAATTGACAATGGATTGGGAAGACACCTAGATACTAGTTGTAAAGCTTCAATTGAGATACTCAATAAAAAAAATTTGTAGATATTGTCTGCCAGAACAATATTTCTAGTTCATGACCACAAGTCCAATGGTAGTCGTCCCTTTTTCTTGTTTACTTCGATATCGAAGAATTTAGTAGATCTTGGGTTTCTCCATTTCCCTATCATCATTTGTTTCACTTGCAAAGATTAGGAAACAGAGCTCGCGTGGATAATTTGAACGAGGGTTGTAGCTGTCAAGGACATTGAACTAGTCATTTACAGTCTATGATGGAAATGAAAGATGTATTCACGTTCTCCCCTTTTAATGGAATCATGGATATTCTCTATATCTGCTCACCAATACTTTTGTTTGTTTTCAAAAGAATACTTTCGCTCTTCTTCTTATTTGTTGTGGTTTGACCATGTGACATCTCGTAGATCAACTGATGAGGATGAAACCGTAAAATTTGTTGTTAACATTTGTGGGAGATGTGTATTAAACAGACCCTCCGTGTCACGATACCAAGTAGCTTTACTGAGACAGCCTTGATTGTTGGTGTTTAAGTTTTTTCTTGCGGTCTTCGCCTCGTCGTATACTTGATCATGAATTCATGATTATGTTGATTATTCTTTTCTATTTTTCATCTGAAATAACACTTATTTTTGTTGATGCAGGTTTCACCTAACGCTGGTAATGACAGCAACAGTTTGTTGCTGGATGATGTAAGTATTTTAATTATGCAAAAGTATTACTTGGTAATAGGGAATACTAAAATATCATGAGAAACTTTATCGACATGAATCTAAAAGTATTAGACCCTAAGCTCGATTTTATGATTGTTTTCTAGTGTCATTGGTAATTGACTTCCCCAATTGCAAAACCAGAAAGGCTGAATATATGACTCGTATACTTTCTTTTTGTTTCATGAGAAAGGTATTTCAACTTAGTTTAATCAGGCAAACTGACCATGATAAATTCATATTTATCAGGCAAACTGATAAGAATATGTGGATCCAGACATGTTAATTTTGTTAAACCATTCAGACCTTGTTGATGAAATACGTGTCTTTCTACATTGTCTGGTTGATAGAAGTCAGTGGATCAATTAATAACCTCAATGAACTACCCAAATTTTTTTCGTTTAACATCTCGGAGTTAGTATATATAAGTTAATTACATGTTTGATAGTACAAACTGCATGAGATACATATCCTATGAACCTATCATACAATAGTTTCTAGAGTTTGGGGGTTTAGAATGTGGGATATGATAGTGTGATTCGAGGACAATTAGGCATTAAAATTTTCCCCTTATATTTCTTTGGTGTTCCACTTTATTTTGATTAGAAACCGTATTACATGCATTTCTCTTGTTTTGAATGATCTCTTATTCTTCATTTGCTCAATTTGTCAGGTGGGCGATAGTGTATCTTGCACAGATGAATCCGTTGATTGTTCCAATTCTTAGTGAAGAGTGAGTGATCTACGAAAGCAATGTAATTGAAACCCTTTTGGTAGATCATCAGTGTGCATGACTTCTATTTTGGAAAGTTAATTGTTTCATTATCATTGTGATTTATGAGTATTCTATCCCAAGTAGGATTTGGGTTTTCTTGTTGGGAAAACAGTAAGAATTCATTTTCCTTAGTACTCAGATGAACTCGGCTGGTTATTGTATCTTTCTCTGTATCCGTCTATTGGTCTGTTATTTGTTATTGTACTTCATTTGTTAGAAATAATAAGCACAGGAGTGTCTGGTGGAGGAGGAATGATTTTCAATGAAATAAATGATGAGATCTAGTATGTGCTCCTTTAATCTATATTTGTTATTATGCGTCTCCGAGTGTAATCTAAACACCTCAAGCATTTGCTTCACTTTTGACATCTAGACCCAATTCATGGGTATGGGGTTTTGTTCCCGACAATGGCTCCGTGAGCCTTCCAAAAGGCCTCAACATTTACTGAGCTTGAACATACACTTATAGTCCAAGCACTCACTATCACATTTAGGATGATCTCCTGCTCCATATAACATGAAAGCTTGCCAAAAGAGACTGAAAAAGAAGAAACAAATTTCAGTAGTTATCAGAATTTTTTATGGTTGGTAGAAATCTTTCACTTCCTCTCTTGGTTGTTCTTCCGATAATATCATATGTAAAGACTACATTTGATCAGAGAATGTACATATGGGCAAATAGGCAGGCGCTTTGTTGTGGGAAGTAGAGATGTTGAAGAAGAAGATACTAATTTGCAGAGGTTATAGATGTTGAAGAAGAACATAGTGATTTGCAGCGACTATGGTTTTGTTTCATAAGCGCTCTTTCTAGGTTTTGACTCACTTTTACTTATAAATGCTTGGATCTTTTCATAAGAGGTCAAAATCTTCTTCTTACGTTTTTCAAATCTATGAACTTCAGCTGTGCATCTATTACAATAATGAATAAAACTACTCGAATAAACTATGACAAAAACAACTCGCTCTACACATCCACCCCATTGTTTAATCTCCTCTTGCACAAGCATTTTAGAATATTATGATCTCGTTATGGATGACATATGACAGAGAAACATCTGATTGAATCGACAATAGAACAACTGAAGGGTTATTTTTACTCTAAAGTAAATTAATATAGACTTTCTTGACTTTATCTGTACTTTGAGAGTCTGACTAGCATATTATCCTTCCATAAAATATTAGGTCACTCTGATTCTGGACAAAAAAAAAATACTCCCTATAGTATCACACTATCACTCACTACCTAAAATCAAATACAACTTTAATTGAAAAAAATATTCAAAATAGTCTAAAACCCTAAAATAAACCTTCAATATTTCGAAATTTCTTTTCCACTGAAAAGCAAGTAATCCAAACCTTTTATTCTCTCTCTCTCTCACACAAATCTGAAGGGTATTATACTCTGTTGCTGACTTCGAGAGCGAGAGAAGAAGCACAGCTTGCTAAAAATGGCTACCTTCCATCTGACGAATCCAAACCAGCTGATATCATCTTCATCAATTTCGTTAGGGTTTCAACAAAACAAGCTTTTAACAAGTGTTCCTCAAGTGGGTTTTCCTCCGCGAGCTCCTCGGAGTAAAGGACGTCGAAGTGGTTCTGGTGGTGTCTCTTGTTCTTCTTCATTTGCTCCAATGGAGTCTGCCAAGATTAAGGTAGTGGGTGTTGGTGGTGGAGGAAATAATGCTGTTAATCGGATGATTGGTAGCGGTTTACAGGTTAGATTTTTAGTCGCATTTTCTCTTTGTTTTCGTTCCAATTATCAAAATGTAGAGATTTGTTTTCTTCTTTCAGCTAAAGTCTTTATCTTGTATGAAACCCAATTTCTGGTGTTATGGATAATTTGTTTAAACCCTAGGCTGTGCTTGTATACCTTGTTTAAACCCTAGGTTCCCAATGAATTTGAAATTGGGTTTCTATACTGATTATATACCTCCTTAAGATTTAGAATTAGTGAAAAATGTGGTGGTTGGTGATTATGGGTATTAGCCATCAAATTGGTTATCATTTTCATTGATTAAGCATACTTGATGAGTTGATGGCTCGATTGAACTCATATTACCTAATAATTGAGTGGAAATGTTGCTCTTTTTTGTATACCAAATTTTCCCAAATCATTGTTAAAGTAAACCAGTTTCAATCTATTGATATAGGGTATCGAGTTCTATGCCATAAACACAGACTCTCAAGCATTGTTACAATCTGCTGCTGAAAACCCACTTCAAATAGGCGAGGTCTTGACTCGTGGATTAGGTCTGGCTCTCTCTCTCTCTCTCTCTCTCTCTCTCTCTAATTTTGATAGAGGTTTTATATACATTATGATGTTGTTCTCTTCTTTTGATGTTTAACCCGTAAATATTATTTAGAGTTGATAGAACTTTACCCCTATGAGAGAGTTACTTGATAGAGATGCAGGTACGGGTGGTAATCCACTTATGGGGGAGCAAGCGGCAGAGGAATCGAAAGAAGCGATATCAAATGCTCTAAAGGGATCAGATCTTGTTTTTATTACAGCAGGTATGGGTGGTGGTACTGGTTCAGGTGCTGCACCAGTTGTTGCACAAATAGCAAAAGAAGCAGGTTATTTGACTGTCGGTGTAGTTACCTATCCTTTCAGCTTCGAGGGTCGTAAGAGATCTGTGCAGGCAGGTTCCTTATTTTCTTTGTTTGTTTGTTTCTGTTTACTGTATGTCCATCACTTACTATACTTCTACCTTGTACTTGATTCCTGTTCAGGCATTGGAGGCTATTGAGAAACTACAGAGAAATGTTGATACCCTTATTGTCATCCCGAACGACCGTTTGTTGGATATTGCTGATGAACAAACACCTCTCCAGGATGCATTTCTTCTTGCTGATGATGTTCTTCGTCAAGGGGTGCAGGGAATATCTGATATTATCACGGTTTGGCTTCTCCTTTTACAGAAAGTTGATGTTTTAGTATCACATCGCTTATAAATTGACTTCTCTCTTCAAAAGTTGGCGTTTGTCGGAAAGAAACGGAGAGAGAAGCAATGTTTTCGGAGTTTTTAGTAAATTGGCTAGTCTATGTATTTTGCAGATACCTGGGCTGGTAAATGTGGATTTTGCAGATGTTAAAGCTGTGATGAAAGACTCTGGAACTGCTATGCTTGGAGTTGGGGTTTCTTCTAGTAAGAACCGTGCACAAGAAGCAGCTGAACAAGCAATTTTGGCTCCTCTTATTGGTTCATCGATCGAGTCTGCTACTGGAGTTGTATATAATATAACTGGGGGAAAGGATATTACCTTGCAAGAAGTTAATAGAGTATCCCAGGTACTCTGCTAAAGCCTTCTTCTTACTCTTTTTCTCCCTTATAATTCATCATTTTCATACGCGAATAAATCTCATTCCAAGGATATTTACCGATTTTTGATTAGTTAAACCACCGAGTACATTACGAGAGTTTCATATAACTTCCAAAGAATTTCGTATAAAAAGAACTAAGAACAATTTAGTGAATATGATTAGGCAACTATAAAGAGCCCAATGGACCTGTTTTGAACAGACTGTCCAATCCTAGACAGACTTAGAAGCGTGAGTTGGGGTCCCACTCGGCTATCTGCTAAGACAATTATAAGAACCTAAGTATATTGTTGTTTGTTTGATTAAACCTCTGTGTAAGCTTCCTCATACACATTTACATGTGATCTCATAGCTGGGGTGGCGTATTGCATTTTTTAGCAGATTAGGTTCACGTTCACCTTTCTACAGTTAAAAAATGACAATATTAAGCAAGTTAATGGAGCAATTGCTAGAACATTTCTTTACATCAGAACGGACTTCAACTGGTACCACCAACCATGTTATTTTGTACTACAATATTTGCTTTGGGTGGCAGACTTGCTCGGTGAATCTACCAAGTCTTCAAATTTCGATTGGTTATATTTAGACTGGATGTGTTCATAATCAATTGTCTGGTACTTGCAGGTTGTAACTAGTTTAGCAGACCCATCAGCGAACATAATATTTGGGGCGGTTGTGGATGATCGATATACTGGTGAAATTCACGTAACAATCATTGCAACTGGTTTCTCACAATCTTTTCAGAAGACACTACTGACGGACCCAAAAGCAGCGAAACTGGTGAACAAAGTTGTAGGTTCTCAAGAAAGCAAAGGAGTAACCTTGCCACTAAACACCAACTCGTCATCGCCTGTTCCAACTCGATCCACACGAAAGCTTTTCTTTTAACCTTTAGGTACTTTTGTTCTTTTCTTCTATTTTTTCTATGGTTTACTTCATTTTTTTTCATCTAGTGTTCTTGAATGTTTTTCGGATGATAATACAATCAGTCTTTTTCTCCAAAACTCTGGAGTACTGTCTTGTAAAGTGTGGCTGATTTGGTTTCTGTATTCGTTATTTCACCAAGTTCTAGCTTCCAATTTGTTAGGAAAAACTTGGATACTGTTTTCTGCAGTATCCAAACAAAACTCTAGCTTCTAATACGACTGTTTTCTGCAGTCGTATTAGAATTTCACCAAGAAGATCGTCATGAAGGTTATCCATGACCGATGTAATCTGCAGACGAAGAGGAGAAACTCAAAAGCCATCTAATCTGATACTAAGCGCTTAGCTCTGGGTAATCTGAAGCAGTGGGAATCAATCAGGACACACACAATTGTTATATGTATAATCAAGAGTTGGAAGCTAACATAACAACAAACTTTGAGAAAATGCTACTTTTACCTTGTGATAACATCAATGGTTTTATTACTTAGGAAGTAGTGATATCTGATAACTAGGTGACCTACTGAGGGAGTTAACACTTAGAAGTCCACTAGTAGATAGTGTTTTTGGTTTTCTCCAATTGAGTGAATCTGACTGGTCCGAATCAAATGGACCCAATATTAGGTATTCAAACTAATAAAACATTACAAGTCAGACAAAAAAGAAATACTGTATTTTGGAATCTAAGTCTAGTCAATTTAGATTTCGAGTCAGATTTTATCATTCTTAGGTGCTTGATGATGATGATGATGATGATGATGATGATGATGATGATAATGATGATGATGATGATAATGATGAAGATGATGATGATGAGATGAAGTTCAAAATAACAACTATGGCTAATTACAACTAGTACTGCCTCGTGGTATTCATAATATGTGGCTGACAATTTAGGGGTCAGTGCCAAATTTCAACAAGTGTCATTTTGTATTGAAATAAGCTAAGCAAAAGAAATTCTTTACAGGCGATTTATTAGAAAACAGATTTGAAATAATTTACGAGTAAAAAAATTATATTCAATCATTGATGAATCTAAACTCAATGAATGTCATTTCTTCATAATCGACCTAACATTATCTCAAATAATACTTCCTAAAATGCATAGGTTTTTATTTAGAATTAGGATTTCAACTTTATCTTATCACAGGATTCAAATAAAGATCTATAAAAATAGATTTTATAGAGATTTGCAAGAAATAGAGGACCTCTGAGGAAGAGAGATTGAAGAAAGGGAGGGAAAGATAAAAGAGAGATTTGCAAGTTATGCCCCCAAAGGCCAAAGCACCCTCCTTCGGTCCTTCCTTAAACGCCAGCGCTTTGGGGAAAGCTAAATAGTTTTCGGGGATTGAAATTTTAAAGGGAATATGTAAAATTTTGAAAATTTTCCGGGGAAATATATTTTATGGGGAATATTTTCTAACACCTCATGTATTCGCCACCTCATCGTCTTCATCGGTGAAGATCGCCGGCCGGCGACCTTCCCATAAATTTTTTTTTTTTTCCTTCTCTCTCTAGATCTGATCTAGAGAGAGGAGAAGGTATAAAAAAAAAAAATTTATGGTTGAAGTTGCCGGCCGGAAATTGGACGGCCGGCGACCTTCACCGGTGAAGACGATGAGGTGGCAGAGAGAGAGAAGTGAGGTGGAGAGAGAGAGAGAGCTGAGGTGGAGAAGTTATTTTGCTTTCCCTCTAAATAAAATTGTCAAAAAAAATTGACCAATTTTTGACCAAGTCTTCACACCCCGGAAACTATTTTGCTTTCCCCAAAGCGCTGGCCTTCCTTAAAAGGGGAAGGGGGTAAATCTAATTTTTCGTTAAATAAGGGTGTATTTCTAATTACCAAAAGCATAGGGGACAACACTGAAGATTAAAGAAAGATAAAAGAAGAGGGGGCTCAATCGAGCTTCAAGTTCGTAGAGAGAGAAAGAGAGAGGGTTCATTTTGGTTCTTGTCTGTGCGAGCGAGAGAGAGAGAGAAGGAGGAGGAAGGAGATGTCAGACCTGGATAGGCAAATAGAGCAGCTGAAAAGATGTGAACCTCTGAAAGAATCTGAAGTGAAAGCTCTCTGCCTTAAAGCTATGGAAATCTTAGTCGAAGAGAGCAACGTTCAGAGAGTCGATGCTCCTGTTACTGTATGTTTCTTTAACCTAATTTTAACACTTTACCTCTTCTTCTCCCTATTTTCTAACCTAATTTTCTTCTGATTCTTTAGTTAACTACTCCTTCTTTTCATTTTTTCATGATCTTAGTTCTTCGATCTCGATTTCAATCTTTCATTTGATTCTTGTCTTATCTAAGATTTGAAAGTAATTTTCGTTTTAGGTTTTCTATTTAAAATTAACTAGGTTTTGAATTAACAAGATAATAACCCTAATGAAATCTGTAAATCATCAAGTTAGGCATTTTATGTTTAATTGTAATGCTGTAAATGATTATGAATAGATTTAATTCTGAGTTGATGATTTACAAATTACAAACTTTAACAACTTCACTAAAAGAGGGAAGCTGATTCAGCTGAATAATGACCATGCCTGTGAATAATATCCCCCAATTTCAGATATAATTATTTGAACTTAAGATTTGATGAAACTTCACATTGTTTCTCAATTTACTGCATATTCTATTATGAATTCTAGTTTGATCACTAGTTTGTCATCTGGTTTTGTTATGCTTCAGTCACTTTTAGTCATTAGATTCTTCATAGGGTGGTGAGTTCTTCTTTGAAGTGAAAAATACTAATGATAAGCCCGAGTAGGAGTTGGGATAATGACTAGGTAAAATCTGCATCAAAACCTACCCAAGGACTAAATATGTTGCATATAGTAAGTTATGAACTCTATTTGATATGGATGACAGTTATTTCTCTCACTTTATTTCATTTGATATCTTCTTAGCAAATACAGATAATTACATAGTAATTATGGGGATTTGTTTAATTGTGTTTCCCCTTAACTAAAGAAACAAAGGATTTCTCAATATGTACTTTGTTACAACATGAACCATTGTTCATTTCCGTTATTAACCGATTCTTGGTAGTGTTTGTCATATTTGAATATTTTTGTTTAAGATCTTATACGCTATTCAGAGTATCAGTCTAGGTGTCACGTAGTCACTTTTTGGCCTAATTATATATATCTTTTGCTTTCCATAGATATGCGGGGACATCCATGGACAGTTCTACGACATGAAGGAGCTCTTCAAAGTAGGTGACGAGTGTCCGAAGACAAACTACTTGTTTCTTGGGGATTTTGTGGACCGTGGATTTTACTCTGTGGAGACATTTCTATTATTACTAGCTCTAAAGGTAACACTGATGTCCTTTTCTGCTGAAAACATCTTCTTATTTTTCTTTCATTGGTAAGATGCATGTACTCTGCAATTTGGACATTTCTGTGATTGCTTTTAAGTTGTTGTACACGTTATTTTAGAGCTTTTTGACTTCGTATTTGTAGGTAATTTCGTTCAGGTATCCATTTGTACAACTGTACCATGCAAATGAGCGTGATCATATTCCTATTTAGTATCAAAGCAATATCTTTGGCCAAGTAGTGATTGCCATAAAGTTACATTTACCATGCAAATTAGGCGGTTATCGTGCTCATCACATCTTCATGATGTATCAATGCCTTGTAACGACTAACGTAGATCGTAGTCGATTTCTCAAAAAGATATTCTATATAAGACCGTAATACACATTGCATTGCAGAATCTGAGGCAAATCATACCTCATTTCTCATGCCCCCTTGTAGGGTACTTGAAAACTAAAAACAAATATACAAACCTGACTGATTGTCTTATTCTCATATAACATAAACTAGGATTCAGTAATAAGTGGTACTTGTACAAACCTATGATATATATCTAACAACTATAGTTGTATTTGATTGTTCAATAGACTAGCTATTTGTAATGTCGAGGTCCTCAAAATCTTGTTATAAAATAATGTCCAGTGCAACCAGCTACATAAGAAATCAGATGATAATAGTTGAATCCTCAAGAAGTCAAGATCATAAAGTAGAAATTGAGAAGGCTATAAAAATCATAGTGAACGAGGAAACCTACCTGGGTTGCGAAGCACCCCACTTCTCTACTCCCATCTCTAAATGGAAACCCCACCAACAAAGGATGTCAGAACCCCTTGCCGAATCAAGCAATCTGATACCAAGTATGATTTAAACTTGTAGGAAGAAGTTGTAGTTTTACCAATGACCAGAGTAAGAATAAATAGGTGCTATCATCTTCACTAAAAGTATAAGCAATACTAGTATGACGTTCCTCTATGGTGATTGACCTATATACATATAAGGATAACAACCTCCCCTATGTGTTTAAGCCATGTCTGATTTGACATTTACTGGCATAGGTTCTTATAAACTGTATTTCAGTCCAACATGGGACCTCGTCCTAGTCAACATTTCGAGAGTGTTTTTATTGCTTGTAAGTTTGTAATATGGTTCATTTTATTTTCAACTAAGACTGTCATTACTTACAGGTGAGATATCCCGATCGTATCACACTAATAAGAGGGAATCATGAGAGTCGACAGATCACACAGGTTGAATACTCTTCATGCCGTTCAGTTTCAGGACTTTCTACTATATTAGACGTAGAACTTATTTCTCCTCTGTTGCCAGGTCTATGGATTCTATGATGAGTGCTTACGTAAATATGGATCAGTAAACGTCTGGAGATACTGCACGGATATATTTGATTACTTAAGGTCTAATTCCATATTTGTTGCAATAAATCTTGGATAATTGTCGCATGAGGATGTGGATAGAGGGTCTCACTAGCATACGACCCATAGAATGCACATGAAAATGTTTCTGACCTATTTGATAGGTCAAATCTAGGATTTGGAATGTCAGGGCCCATGACTCGATCTGTTTTGGAATATGTAATCTCACTTGTAGAGTGATTGTTCTCTGACAAATTTTATAAAATATGCATGTTGTGCTGATGGACTATCCCTTAGAACAATCCCTTGGATACCCTTCATTTCATCTTCTCCATGAACTCCATATATGTCTCTGAATCTACAATGATCCATTCCTGCAGTCTTTCTGCACTCATCGAGAACCGAATTTTTAGTGTCCACGGTGGCCTTTCTCCCGCTATCTCCACATTAGATCAGGTATGATTCCAAAACACTTGCCATTTATTCTTTTTTATTTGTTTGCTCTTAGTTGAGCTGGTTTACTGATGAAGCAAATACAACAGATCAGAATAATTGACCGAAAGCAAGAGGTACCTCATGATGGTGCTATGTGTGACCTTCTATGGTCAGACCCGGAAGACATTGTCGATGGTTGGGGTTTAAGCCCTCGAGGTGCTGGGTTCCTATTTGGTGGAAACGTGGTCGCTTCTTTTAACCACACAAATAATTTGGATTATATATGTCGCGCTCATCAACTAGTGATGGAGGGATATAAGTGGATGTTCAATAACCGAATAGTAACAGTATGGTCAGCCCCAAACTATTGTTACAGGTTAGTACCGCTCACTGTTCCCTATCATTTGCTTATTTGTTCCCTTTTGGTCAACCATTTCACTATCTTTCTTGATTGTCACCAGATGTGGTAACGTGGCTGCAATTCTTGAGCTGGATGAGAATTTGAACCATAAGTTTCGTGTGTTTGAAGCGGCTCCACATGTTCGTATAAAAAATCTCTTGCTGATTTCTATTATTTAAACAAGATACGTTTTTGTGCCCAGTTTATTCGACACGGGTGAAGAACAGTCCATTGTGATTGTTTGGTAATTCAGTCACTCCATCGAGTCTCAAGTCCCTGACATGGTTAAATGTGGATGACTAAATTACCAAAATCGAACTTCTTTTAAGCACATGGGGTTACAAATTACTGTATAAAAATGTTTTAAAGTCACCCTGTGATCTTAACATTAAAACCTTGGCTCATTTTGAATGGCCCAGAACTCTTTACACCAGACGGAATTTTTGCTCGTAATCAAATTTTGTCTGTTTCTGTCTTATCAAAAGTTGCTTCTTACTTTTGCCAAAACAAATCTTGAATTATGCAGGAATCAAGAGGGGCTCCATCAAAGAAACCTGCACCGGACTACTTTCTCTGAGATCGAACCAGAGTTCTCTCTCGAATCTTATATCCAAATGCTCTGAAACTGAACTACAGGTTGACGATAGCAAATACTATGTTGAAGAGCTTGAGCAAGGTACCAAAGGAATCCATGGGTATGCGTAAAACCGTGAACGTCATCGTGTTGATGTTCAGTTTCGGGTGATCGGTTTGCCGTTCTGATATTTTCTTATTTTGTTTTGGAAGAGTGGGAAGAGGTGTGTACTTGCTAAGAATATGAAAGTGTATTTGTTTTCACATACCTATTTCATTGATATAGAAAAAGTGCAATCTTTTTTCCCCCTAGGCCCTAATAGATTTGGAAGAACAAAGGTGGTTTTTTCATACAGGAGTAAGCTTTGATTCCACCCTGGTGTTGGAAAGTGGAAACCCTAATGGCATTGCTTCCTAACATGAACAATTATTTCAGGACAAGTGTAATGGGAGTCGAATGGGCATCCGGCAACAAGGTCAAATTCATATATGTTGAAAGGGATAAACAATCATCAATTATCTTCAAAACTCAAGCAAACAGATCTACGTCTATGGCTCATGTCAAAGCAATTAGGAATCTGTTCCCACATTTCAATGGCGTCAAATTCTCTCATATTTTTCGCAAAGGTCGATCTAGCTGGCAATTTAGCTAAATGGACTAGAAACCATTACTGTAATACCATTTGGACCATGGTTCCACCTTTTTTCTCGCACAAGTATTTTAAGAATACTCTTGTTTGTCGATTTTAAGGTATTTGCAACAAAAAAAAAAGATAACACACAACAAAGAAGAAACTAAAATAGAACTTCAGGAAAGTCCATAGCACTCTTGTTTGTCGATTTTAACGTATTTGCAACAAAAAAAAAGATAACACACAACTAAGAAGAAACTAGAATAGAACGTGAGGAAATTTCATAGCCAAAACCACACAAAGACGAAAACCCAAAATAAAAATGATTTACAATACAAAATGATAGTGAAAGAAACGGGAAGATAGACTTTCTTAAAATCTCCTTAAAGAAATGACATGTATATTAAAAATTTGATTTAATTTTTGACTTGTTGATTTATTTTTCAGTGACGAACCGTCCAGATCCTAGTCAAAATTTTCAACCTCATTCTAACTTAGAAAAGTGAATTTTTTTTTTGTTGAACTAACTTAGAAAAGTGAATTAGTAAGTCAAATCTATTAAAAGAATTTTGTACATAACATTGTTAGGTAAAAACGTAATATATGAAATGTAATAAATTACTAATCTCGGATAGTGAGGCACTTCTCCTAGAAAAGTAATATGTAAAATGAAATAGATTATTATTCAACTGTGACTAGTGGTTAGATAGCCATGGGTAGTTGAGACCTCAATATTTCATCATAAATTATTCTACTTATAAATAGCAAATCATTATCAGAAGAAGTACGAACGACCATATTTCTGTAAGGGTGGCTTAACTTTTATTTAGTTCTAATTAACCATAAAGTAGGGCATTAGTGGTCGGAATAGTTGTTATTTGGATCCATGAAACATCACTTTGACCATTAACTTATTATTATACAAAGATTAGAGAATCCAAATGTGGGGTTAAGCCAACTTCTTTTGTTAGTGGGGTTTTTATATTTCCAAAATTCAAACTTAGTAACAGAATCCTATGCAACTTCTAATAATGTAATTTCAAGATTAAAGAATTGAAAGCTTTGAAAAAGTGAGTAATTGATGATATCACATCTCTCATACTCCATGATCCAATCTTTTTACTGCATATTTATGACTAAAAAAGGTGACAAAATAGTTGTCCCAGGATGTGGCAAGTGCTTGTTACAAGTCACCAACTAGTGTCCATATAATTAAACATCAAATCTTGTTTAGAGCTTTTTTTTAAGGTGTTCTTTAGAGTTTAATTGTTCAATTAGTTTTCTCATTAGTTCCTACAATTAACAATTGGGAGTTCTTTGTTCAAATATGGCGATTGAAACCACCAAGATCAAGATTTCAGTTCGGTATTAGATAAACATGTATCCATTTTCACACCATATTATAACAACGAAAGTAGAAGATAGAGGTATCAATCAGACAAGACATGTCTGATTGACACATGAGGTAAACCACATGGTCAAGCCAACGTGACACTACCCTTAGGCGGTCTAGCATGAGCCTAGGCCTTGTTAATAACCAGGCTTAATCGCATCTATATAAGGCCTTACACGGACTTGGCGGACCTTTATTGAGGCCCAGTTGGCTGCAAGTGGTCAACTTGGGCTTATTTATGATCAGACTTCGCCCTAACCGGGGTCGGGTAGCCCGACGAGATTGAGACCTCTAAGAATGGAAGGTAAGAAAATAATGAGAGAGCATATATTCATGGACCAACCATGAAGTAAACTTTAGTAGTACTAAATCACCAATAGGGCAATGGGTTTGTTGCAGGCCATGTGCATAAAGTAATATAAAGAAGAAAGAAAAGCAAACTATAATTTCATCAACTTCTCAAAAAAAAAAAACATGCTTCTTTATTTTTCTACTCTTACTTTTTATTATTTTTCTCTTTTTTGATCCAACAAAGTTCAATAATCCAGCTCTAAAGCTGTTTTCTTACCCTATTACTTATTGCTAACATGTGGGAAGAAGAACTTCCCTTATTATATAATTTCTTCATTTTCTAATCACTTCTTTGCTTTCACTGTGAGAGTAATTGAGTGAACAAGTAAATGATTTGTTTACTCACTTTTTTTGGAAATAATTAAGTAGTTATAATTTTTGGTATGATTAGAGAAAACCCATTTTGAGAATTTTGATTTTGTGATTGCAGTGGTGAAGAAGATGGGTCTGACTGGTGAACTTGTTAGAAGTGTTTTCTCTAAGAATCGTTCCGTTAGTTCTCATGATAGCAATGTAAGTCTAATTCATTCTGTTTGTTGATTTTATTTGAGTAATTCTTGTTTGGGTTTTCAGAATTGGATTGAATGATTAATGGGTTTTTTCTGTTTAAGTAATTCTGGTTTGAATTCTTGGAAAAGGAATTGATTCTGTTCTGGTAGTACTTTTGTTCTCAGATTAGGGTTTCTCTTCTTGAATTATAAGTTCAATTTTGAGTTTGGTTGCTGAAAAACTGAGACTCTTTTTCTCTGTTGAAGCAAATTTGGTATGAATTATTGAATAAGAAAACATTTTTGTGGGTTTTCTGTTTGTTCAAATTAGGTGAGGAATTATGGAGTAGATAAGAGAAAATGGACTTCTGTTAGATCTTATTTGTGTGGAGATGAATTCAATTCGGTTCTCGCCGAAGAAGATTCAGCTTCTATTAGGAGTTCTGAGGCTACTGTCACACAACCCATTGTAGAATACTCTAATTATGAAAGAGAAACTCATAATGAAGATAGAGAACAAGATATTACTGATAGAATTCAGAATTCCCCTGCCAGATTCTTAAGTGAAGAGACTGCAGCTACTATCATCCAGTTTGCCGTTCGACGATTTCTGGTTTGCTTTCTCTCTCTCTCTCTCTCTCTTTCTCCCTCTTCCTCACACACACACACATGCGCTTGCACTTCAGTCTGCCATTTGCCTTCTGTTCGAAGCCTGATTTCTCTTCTTGTTTGTTTTTCAGGCTAAACGTCGAAATGGAGGAAATACAGTAGATGAAGTGCAAAATGTACTTCAAGGACTGGAGAGTCCAAGTAGGGAGTCCATGGCTACATCAATTGAAGCTCAAACAGGAGGTTCAGTAGACATTTTGTCAATACGGGAAGAAAACATACCATTTCAACATCGAATGCAGCAGAAATCACGAGCCAATATCTTGAAGCTGAAGGTAATTCCATTATTATAGCACTGAATCTATTCAGCCTTCAGGTTACAGCTTAAAACCCCGTACTTGTGATCGTTGCGGAATGATTTGAGAGCTCAATTACAGATAGAAGAATACAACCCACTTTTCAGTTTACTCTTCTAAGGAATTATTATCTTAACTTTCAATTATCGATTTTACGAACAAATCATAGCTCTGATTTCGTTATAAGTTTACTGTAAATTTCTGAAGATTTTATCTAAACTTGCTGAATTATGCAGGAAGATTGGGACGATAGCACAGTAAGTAGCAACATATCAAAACTGAGGCTTCAAAACAGACTCGAAGCAACAACAAGACGGGAAAGAGCTCTAGCTTATGCATTTTCTCAACAGGTAAATTTACAACATTTCCTCAAGAGGAAACACAAATTGGAACCAATTAATCCTGAAATATTTGATTTTTTTGTTTGCTAATAGCTAAGGATTTGTTCGAAGAAAAAACAATCACGATCCGAGACATTAGAAACGAACATGGGGTGGAGTTGGCTAGAGAGATGGATGGCAACTCGATTGCCAGAGAATTCCTCTGTTGAAGATCGCATGAGCAGTCGGTTTGAGCCCATTTCTAGTGATCGAAGACCAATTGTTATAAAAAGGAACTTCGATATAGCTGTAGAAGAAAAAGAGAGTTGTGGATCTAACGAAGTATCTCTTGGGTTTGATAGCCTGAAAGTAACTGCATCTAATTCGAACGATGATTCTAAACCTGTAAAGAACAAAGTGAAAGCTCCGAAAACTAGTTCCCAACGTAAAATACAGACACAGCTTTCGAAGGTGGGATCTTTGAATTATAGCATTTCTCTTAACTTAGATTTGTTTGTTTAATCTTCTAATCCGATGCTTTTTTCCATTTCTGTGTAGGTAAGCAAGAAAGAAAGCTCAAAAGAAGATGAGAAAGATCAAAAACAAAAGCAAATACCCCAAGCGAATGCCACGATAGTAAAATGCAAAGATGGATCGTCGAAAATTCATTCAGTTTCAGTGACCAACAACAGTTCCACATAAGAAGCTTCTGAATCTACCAATAAAGCACTAAGGCTCTCTTCCTATCTAGGTTTTCCTTTAAGTTATAACTCCTATGTTTGCCATAGTACTGCTTTCTTGTAAACTTTGAAGCTAAAAATATTTTCTAAGACAACCTCGGCCAAAATCAACTAGAATTATAAGAAGTTTTTGCAGTATAGTTTAAGCTTTGGTTATGTACTACGAACTCTTAATAAGTAACGTTACGACATCTGATGGAAAACCTAAACCTGAATTTACAGCAATTTTCGACCTAAAAAGACTATGAAGCAAGAATATAGAAGAAAATGAACAGAACAGGATCTAAAAGAACACGAACACAACAGGAACTGAAAATCATGAACACCTGAAAATGTTATTGGATAATGGTTTGTCCTGTGATAACAAATATATTGCAAATATATTGCTGTATATAATCGTAGTATGACAATTGGATATTCTAGTTATAGTTCGAAAAGAATGAAAAGAAATACAATATAGTCTTATCAAACACGCAATCGAGAAGAGATGCCCTGACCTTTTCTAGCTGACAGAAGCGATTGATGCAGAACAGAGAATTATAAAATCTGATCAGAAATCCTCAGAACAACAGAAGATCAATCGTTCTGACGTGCCATCCAACTATTGTAATATGACTTCTTGAAATGTTCCAATTCAAAATGGTTGAATTTGGTATAAACTACCGAATCTCATGTTAACTTAGGGATTCCGTCCGAAGCAAGGATCAGAATGGCGAAGCTTTCTGTTTCTTTCTCCTTTCTCGGATACTCTCCTGAGCCTGCATGATTGCTTAACTATAAGTTCGTAAGTAGACGGATCTTCCCATGCTATAAGAGAAAATCGGTCACCATAATGACCCATTCCCTCAACGAGCAACTGCCAAACCAAGGCTCCTGCTCCAGCTTCTCCTTTTCGTGCTGAATCATATATTTTATCATAAACCATCTTCAATAAATAATCTTTGCCGTATACTCCCTCTTTCTTCGTACGTGAATCAGAGCCTACTTCTGTGAAAAGAACCGGCTTCTTCAGCATTTGCTCACCGTCAGTTACGTGCGAATCCACCCAATGCGATAGATAATCTGCTTTTTGTCTCATATCTGCTTGTGGGATCCTTAAAAGCAAAAAAAAAAAAAAAAGAAACAGCAAAATTACGAGATAATCTAAACTATATTCTAAAGTTCTTTTAGCATTATGAATTTACACATAAAAAGTCATTATGGGCTCCCCTCAAAAACCTTCTAAAAGCATTTCGGAGTATTTCCTTCATTTTTAAATAGTAGTACTAGAAGATTCATGTCAAATTACATGCTGTTTGCATTGGCCAGTAACTTAATAAGAACACCTCAAAATGTTCATCTTAACTAAGAAGAGCCACTTGACAATTCAAAAAGGTGGATCTGTGAGGTTTTCCTTATAACTCGAACAGAAACTCAAGATTCTGATATTATAAAAGCCTAGCTTACTAACCAACTATCTGGGTATGCATGTACTGAAGCGAAATCAATGTTCTTGTCTGCTGAATTCTGAATAAAATCTGACCCAAGAGAGGCTGCCCATTCCCCCGGATTAATCCCAGACTTTTTTGTTGTTTCTTGCCCATAGAACCCTTCAAGTCCGACAGTGACAAGATGTTTTTGGTCCAAACTCTTAGTAAATGCAGCCATTTCTGCAATCCATGTCTGCTTATCCAAGATCAATGAATGAATAACATGTTAGTCCTGAAGAAAAATTAGAACAGAATAAGAAGGTAATGAGGAAAGTTACACTTCCATCCCTGAAAAGCGTAAAAGCTACATGAGAAGTAATAACAAGCTTTAATCGTATCCCTTAACATCAAGCCAGTTGACAAATTTAACTACTACTATGACCCGGTACTGAGAAAAGGAAAACATGTTCAGTTGTGATTTACCTGAAGAACGGGAGCAGATGAATTGGATATGCATCGTGGCTCATTCATGAGTTCCCAAGCAAATATCGCTGGCTCCTCCGAATATTTAACTCCCGTTAAGGAATTCTTTCTGGTCACAATAGCCTGCAAAAATAAAGAACGAAAAAAGAACGCAGTAGAGTAAAATACTGTCATCTTAATCAGAGCATAGAAGGTTCCTTAAACTGAATTATATATCGTTTATTATTCGACTTATAAGGTTAATTCATCATTATAAGAGAACCGAGTTCTGAAAAGTGATCCCGCCCAACCCTTTATTTCAATCTTGTTTTGGTTATACTGCGGCCTGTAATGGCCTTCACTACTTTCTTAGTTTACCGAACACTTCATAATACTAGACGAAACATAGAAAAATATAGAGTATTTAAGTTCATTAGCATACCTTAATGTAATTCTTATAGTAATCTTTTATTGTGGGATGTGAGAAAAATGAATCAGCCGACAATGTCACATTAGCCCCAGCTTCTTTAGCCCATTTCACATACTGAGTTTTCCCACCGAAGGCATTTAGATTGTTAACTAGACTAAGAATCAACCTTATTCGGTTCCTCCTCGCTTCAAGTATTACAAAATCCAATCCCTGAAATCAATGAAGTCAAGAGATCAACCACCCATAGATTATTGAGGTAATTGGAAGGAACACCGGATGGCACTAAGGACTCCGTTTTAAGGTCGATAAATTCGTTTGAAGATTCGATGAAAAAAGCAAGTAAAATGTCCCTAAGGCAAATTTAGTAATATTAATTAGGGTTATTCTACTTCCATTAGAATAATCAATGGAAGTAGAATCAAATTTAGCTTAAAATTAGTATCAAATTCAGATTATCAACTTCATTCATTCAGTTTCAGACTAAGAATTGAAAAAAAAATAACAAAAATTTCTTCAAAGTATATCTACCCATAATTCTAAAAGATGAAATAGAACAAACCTGAAAGACCTTTTCATTAAAAACCCCAGGTGAGATTTGAAGAGAATCAGGACTATTTCCATCACTAAAAGCCCAAGTTCTACAAACAGTCATCCCCATTTCAGCTCCTCTTCTAATCATCTCAGAAACCCTAACTCTTGATTCATCCCAAATACTCTCTTCCATTAACCAATAAGAATTCCACCCATTAACATAAACAGTTGATTCCTTCCCACCACCACCACTATCACCACTAAGAACAACAAAACGGGTTGAATTTGTACTTACAAAATCCATTTTGGGAAGCCAGAAGATGGGTAATTTGAATTTGTCCTCAAAATTGACGAAAAGAAGAATAGCTACTGTTAGAATACTCAGAAATGGGTAGAATTTCTTGGTTGCACAGAGTGAGTCCATTGTTTGGTGGTGTTGATTTTTCAAGTTTAGTGCCCATGAATTTTAATTTCCTCTGGTATAAAAGCGAGCATTAAACGCCACCTATATTATTGACCTGCCACTTTTTTGTTTACATTTTAGGAAAAACGTTTTTTTAGATGTGGAATATGTAAACCTTACCTAGTGACTAGTGTGTCATTTCAACAAAAAAAAAAAAAAGTGACTAGTGTGTCAAAGAAGTGTTGAACGGTTACAATAAAACATTACAATTTTAACACTTTTTGGTTCTCATTAAAACGTAAAATAAAGGTAACGTATGTTGTTGTATTATCAAACAAAGATTTGGACGAAAAATGACTACCATAATGAAATTTAACACTTTAACAAAAAAAAAATAATGAAATTTAACATATATAACAAGACTCACCGGAAGAAAGCGATATTTCTCAAAGAAAATGTAAAATAACAATTAAAAATAACAACAATACACTAAAAGGGGAGGACAAAACATCCTCTTAATGAATTTCCCTTCTAGAGGCGCACAAATATTTGCAGTAAATAATTTCGAACCAACTCTTTGTTACTCATCCAACCAAATATGATCAAAAGAATAACAGGTTATAAATTCTTTCTATTTTTAACAATTTTACATATATTATTTAATTTATAAAAGATTTTATAGGCGATGCCTTTTATTGTTAAAGGCAATGTATTTTTGCAAACTTGACTTAATCAATTCATCATGACCAAGTTTGGTTAAAAACAATGTTACTTAAAAGATTAAGTTAAATAACCCGACGAAAAGTCACCGGCCGCCCATCTTCGGCGAGCAATCTTAATTAAAAAATTTTCAAGATGTGTCGAAGAATCTCTTTTCATCTTCAAATTGTATCTTCATTTCGAACAATTTCGAAACTTAATTTCAATAAACCGACGAATCACCTTCTTATAATTCATCGGTTTCATCTTCCTCCGCCACCAAAATTTCTCCTTTTCAGACCGCTTTCCCTCTCTTCTCTCAACATCCAACTTCTGATTCTAGTAATGATCCAAAAGAAGCCATTCCGTTTGTTTTTCAATTTAATACGTAAAGTTTTAATTTGGTGGAGATACATGTGTTTTTGTAGATACCATTTTCTCCAATGAGGAAAAGTCGGTTGAAGATGTAATGCCTATAACAACAGGTCATGAACAAGAGGAGATTGAAGCGGAGCTTGAGGTTTCGGATTTCATTTGTTTTCTGGGTTTCCTTTCATTAATACCATGAGGAACTTAGGGTTTGATTTTTCTTGCCTTTTTATCTCAGGGAAGAAACCTTCAAGCAATGGATAACCAAAGAGTCCTTTTGGTACTAATGTAATAGATCTTTTTGTTATTAGAGCGAAGAGAGAGGTGAGAGGAAAGAAGAAGGAGAAGCTGAACAAGGAAGGAAGAAAGAGAGAGAGAGAGAGAGAGAGAAAAAAAAAAAATACAGATCGTCGGCCGGAGTCCGTCGGCACCGTTGTCAAATCTTGGTTGAGGCATTGCCTCTCTTCAGTACACATTGCCTTTAATTATATTAAGGATTGCCTCTATCGAGATTGCCTATAACAACTTTGGGCATTGCCTATAAAATCTCCCTTAATTTATTTATTTCTAATTTTAAAAAGGAAAGAACTTTATGCCTTGAGATTTGAGAAAATTTGTCATCAATTATTGGTAGTTTTAAGGGTTATTTCTCAAATAGCTCCCAACTTTGTGACCAGCTTCCTGCCTAGCCCCCTACTTTATTAAAAATACCCAAATAACCTTTTTTTGAGTTACCGTTATAACACCGTTAACCAGTCATCACATCTCTCTGCCACCTCATCTTCTCGCTACCTCATCGTCTTCACCGGCGATTCGACCGACGACCTTCAAACATAAAAAAAAAATATTCTCTCCTCTCTCTCTCTCTCTAAAAAAAATTTCTTCTCTCTCCTCCGACGATTCGGCCGACGACCTTCAACCTCCGACGAAGGGAAACCCCTTCGCCGGAGTGTTTAGAGATAGAGAGGAGAGAGAAGAAAAAAATTATTTTTTTTTTTAGAGAGAGAGGAGAGAGAATATTTTTTATGTTTGAAGGTCACCGGCAGAAAAATTTGTTGGCGACCTTCGCCGGTGAAGACGATGAGGTAGCGAGAAGATGAGGTGGCATAGAGAAGTGATGAAATGGAGGAAAGAGAGAGGTGATGACTGATTAACGGTGTTATAATGGTAACTCAAAAAGGAGGTCATCTAGGTATTTTTGATAAAGTAGGGGGCTAGGCAGGAAGTTGGTCACAAAGTTATGGGCTATTTGGGAAATAACCCTAGTTTTAAACGTGCCCCCTGTTAATGTTGTTGGCATCCCGCTTAAAAACTTCTCTCAAATTTTAGAAAATTGTTAAATGTGCTCTCTCAAAAGAATTAATCCAACTTTTGCGTTTGACTTGACATCGATGGACTCGTGCAGATTTTAGCTCACAAAGTTGGCTTAAATTTATCGTTTTGGAAGGGTGTGAACACTTTATGCTTTTTTTTCTTCATCAGTTCTCCGGCAAACACTAAAGATCACTGACATTGTTTCTTTCTCTATGTTTGATTCTCTATGCAACAAATTCTTGAAACCTTTGTAGTTACTAAAGCCTTTCTTTCTCTAAACTCATCATTAGTTGATTCCGAATAGGTAATCTCAATGATTTTTATTTGATTTTTAATTGAAATCAGTTGAAGATTCTCTACTGGGATGAAAGAGGATGTTCTTTTGTGTTTTTAGATTTTTGATATAAACCAGTTAGTTTTTAGTTGATTTTGAGAAAGTGTCTGCAAAATGATTGCTTACAGTTAACCGAAAATTCCAATTCGTTTTTTGGCAAAAGAATGGTAGATTTGAACTGATTTTGGTTCACAAAATCAGTTAATCCCACCACCACTGAAGAAGCTTGAAACCAGTGGACTCGAGAACGCGAGAGCTAAAATCTATAGGGGTGACCTAGTTTTTGAACCAAAATAAACTGGAGTCGACTTAAGGACATTAATAATCGATGTGGTCAAAATGAGTTATGTGCCACAATAGAGTCATGGCTGAGATTTTGAGGGCCAGTGCCTGTGAGGGTAAGAAATCGCGGGTCAAGAAGTCAGCGGAGACCGAGTCGTTGACCGGAAGTCGAACCTCCACCTGTTAGTATTTTTGCGGGCACCAACAACGTCTTTGGGCTTAACCTGTGACAAAAGAGACAACAACACACGTAACCGTAAGATCTTAGGAGACACCGGGATGGTGCCGGCCTAAGGGGGCTCTGACGGTCAAGTCAGTAAACTTGGCAAATAATGAATAGGAATTATAAACCAGAGTTTGAGCTATGGAGTTAAATATAGGCCGGCGCTTTGGGGAAAGCAAAATAGTTTCCGGGGTGTGAAGACTTGGTCAAAAATTGGTCAATTTTGTTTGACAATTTTATTTAGGGGAAAGCAAAATAGCTTCTCCACCTCAGCTCTCTCTCTCTCCACCTCATCTTCTCTCTCTCTCTCTCTCTCCACCTCATCTTCTCTCTCCCCACCTCATCTTCTCTCTCCCCACCACTATCTCTTCTCCGACAGGTCGCCGGCCGGAAAATTTTCCGGCCGGCGACCATTAAAAAAAAATTCACTCTCTCTCCCTCCTCTCTCTCTCTCAAAAAACCTTTTTTTTTTTTTTTTTTTTTTGCTTCTTCTCTCTCTCTCTAGAAATCTAGAGAGAGAGAGGACCTGTTGAAGGTCCCGAACAGGACCTTCAACAGATCCGTTGAAGGTCCTGTTCGGGACCTTCATCAGATCTGATGAAGGTCCGAACAGGACCTTCAACGGATCTGATGAAGGTCCCGAACAGGACCTTCATAGATCCTCTCTCTCTCTCTGGATTTGGTCTAGAGAGAGAGAGAAGAAGAAGAAAAAAAAAATTTTAGAGAGAGAGGGAGAGTGAGTGAATTTTTTTTTTATTTTAATGGTCGCCGGCCGGAAAATTTTCCGGCCGGCGACCTTGTCGGAGAAGAGAGAGAGAGGTGAGGTGGAGAGAGAGAGGTGAGGTGGAGTGTTTTTTTTTTATTTCCCCTTAAAATTTATTTCCCCGAAAAATTTCTAAAATTCTACATATTCCCTTTAAAATTTCACACCCCGGAAACTATTTAGCTTTCCCCAAAGCGCTGGCCTAAATATGTTGCTTAAGCGAGTCGGTCAT
The DNA here is from genome assembly GCA_002897215.1 of Eschscholzia californica subsp. californica. Lineage (NCBI taxonomy): Eukaryota > Viridiplantae > Streptophyta > Magnoliopsida > Ranunculales > Papaveraceae > Eschscholzia > Eschscholzia californica. The sequence continues at coordinate 665,952 of BEHA01001239.1, read as the reverse complement.
TGGGAGAAAAGGTGATACAGCCGAGTGTATGCCTGCCTAGTTCTCTGGTCGTCGAGTGAAATAAAGCGCTTGCACCTCTTAGTCGTGTGGAGAGAGAAATGGGCAGTCGCCTTCCTTGAGCAGGTAGTCGTTAGGAGAGAGAATTATCACTCGTCTTCCTTGAGCAGGTAGTCGTTAGGAGAGAGAATTATCACCCGTCTTCCTTGAGCAGGTGGTGGTTTAGGAGAGAGATGGATCACTCGTCTTCCTTGAGCAGGTGTTAGTTGACTGCCAATGGATTGGATGATCGGTGTGAGAGAGAAAATAGGTGGTTAGCTGATTGCAAGTGAATTTGGATGTCGGGTGTTGTTATCCGTCGTTGGATGCCTTAGTTGATTACCAGCTGATCCTTATATAGAGTTTTGTGATCAACTGTCTGTTTTGGTCAACCGTCATCTGGTGGTGAGTTGTTGCCTTGCATATGGCAACGCACGGAGTTATTACCATGAATGGGGATATTGTAACTCCCACCCAACGAATATATTGGGGATATTGTCATCTTGAATGACGGTAACGCCTCCCCAACGGATATACGAAGAGAGGTCAGCTGAGGAGAGGACAAACCTCTTCTATCCAGAGTTGGTAATACTTCCGTATGTTGGTCTACTTAGGGAGTGAGGACAGACCTCTTTATCCAGAGTTGGATGCACTTTCATACTTTGGCCTGCTGGTGAGGACGAACCTCTTTATCCAGAGTTGGACGTACTTCCGTACTTTAGCATTGCTTCGGGATGCCTGAAGATAAATGTGTCGGGCCCATTGGTCATTAATTCATGAGCTTCGTCACCGTGTAAGCCCATCAATCGTGGATTTGTGGAGGCGCCCCTGGTGACGTATTTTGGCCCATATAGTGCCAAATTTTGTTTATGACCGTGAAAAAATTGTATTTCGAAAAGCTAAATAAAAAACAAGCTCAAAATAATTTGATATACTATAAATAAGACTACGGATTAATATTTGATGGATCAAAGAGAAAAAACGTAAGAAACCAATAAAAAGAAAATTAATGTCGCACCAAAATTAAGAGTACAGGAAGATACGGATCTAAAATTAAATGATTTTGTTTTTTTTTTCTTTTTGAAAAACTACATAGGAGTCAATAACTTGAAAGAAAGATGAATCTATCGATTGAAATTATAAAATTATATCTATGGAATGTTTAAATTTTGAGAGAAAAAAACATTGTGATTAGAGAGAAAGGTGCAATCCTATATATAAAACAGATCAGTCGGTTATGTGAGGTATAAGTCTGGTCGTTTATTTTTGTTGAGAGTTTAATAGAGATGCATCCGGCGGCCGATATAAAATCTTCTTTTTGTAATTCGAATCAAACAAAAGGGAATTAGTGCCAATAATTAAGTTCTAACTTCTTGAAACTACCATTAGACTTTTATACCCTCATTTGTATTAGATATTATCAAATATTTCAACTTCTAACAAATTAATTACAAGGCTATTGTTGGCATTTACCAAATACTCAACAATTATGGGAGGAGATCGTGGGAGGAAAATAAACTAGTGGGGAGAAAATCGGTTACAATATCCCAAACTACATAAATCACTTCCATTCACCCGCACATATATTTTTCTCCACTAAATATGGTTTTGTTTTTCTATTATTTTCTCTCCAACTCAATCGATTAATTTTGAAATAATTTTGGAATCTATTGTAAGAAGATTACTAATATAATTGAAGTTGATAATTTGCAGGAAAAAATTCTAGAATATTACGGCGTTAGCCAAAAGGGATTTGCGTCCATAGGACGCGACAGAACCTAGTTCAAATAAATTAAGGGCAGACAAAATGAAGAGGGAAATCTGGGCCCCACTTGCTAAAGTGAAATAGAAGGTAACAATTGTTAATTAGTAATTATGTCAACCGGGTTCACTTTCGGCTTTCAGTTAACTTATTTACCAAACGAAAAAATTGTGGGCCCTGTGTGATGGGGGGGTCCAGTGTGAACACCCTGCCCACCACACAGCCCTGTACCACAGTGAAAGCAGTGAAGAGACACCTATAAAACTTCTTCGCTTATTTAAGAAAATTCCCCTAATCTGATTATTTGACGTTTAATCTCAATTCAAATCTTCAAATTAGTTAATCATTTTTTCGAAGTAAATGATATTTCATGTCAAATCATTTAATTTTCTACTTCCGAAAAGTCAAAGTTTAACTTTTCTATGCGATTATACTAATTTTGGCATCTATATAATCAGGGGGAAGAGTATCTCTTTTAAAATATACCCTCATCTTGAATGATTATATCACCCAAATTTATCCCCAAACATTAATCTGCCTCATAAACTTATCTCTTTTTCTTGAAATTACACTCCTCAAACTTACTTCCAAATGTTGAGATTGTAAAATTGTCTACCAGACACGGATTATACCCTCAGTCTTTTATAAAAAAAAACGACTTCAGCTCTTAGAGGTTTTCCAAAGTTATACTCCGAAAGAAATTTTAAACATAATTTGTAATATATGATTTCTTATTAGTTTTGTCATGTTTGCAACAACAAAAAAAGGACGCGGTAAGAAAAATCTTCACGGAGTAAATTCTCCAGGGAATCCATGTTTCTTTGTAAAATTTCTAGGACATATATTCCAATGGGGATTACAGAAAAAATTTACAATTTTCTAAAATTAACTTGAAGTATACAATTTTAATTTTTTTATTTATTTGAAGTATTTTCCCCCTCTTTCTTCTTCTATGGAGGAAAACTCGTCAATCTCATCGCCTCCCTAACTTCTAGCTAAACTTTTTGTTTTTCCTTCTCCATCACTTCTCTTACTTATCTTCCCGAAACCTCCAACCCTATCACCCTTACTTCTCTAAACCAGAAACAAGGTTAGAAAGATAAAGAGGAAAAAGCATTGTAAACTCTAGAAATCATCAAAAAATCTCTTGCAATTCTTAATACATCTTCCATGGGACACCCAAAACAACTTTCTTCATCCGTTTATCCTCCCCAAGAGAAGTAAACACTGACTAATCCCTATAAATCAATTGAATTTGAGGCCTAAAAACATATTTTTCATCACTTTTAGACAAATTAAGATTGTTTCTCCATTTGTTTTAGCGTTTAGTGATCAGAAAAAACAAAGTTTGGGAGAAGAAGATGAAAAAAAAGAAGCAACGCTTCGATGGAGTTTAGAGTTTAGACCCCGAAAAAAAATTATTAAGTTTATAAAAAAATCTTTTAAATTCTTTTATGGGATCTTCAACAAAATTAAAGTTTTTTAAGCTCCAAAATTAGAAGTCCTCAAATAGAAATAAAAAAACATTAATCTTGGTTGGCTAGTTTTGTAGAAAAACTTTATTGCTCGAATTTTCTTCTTTTTTTCCCAAAGTCGCGACAAAAAATAGAATTTGTTTTATCATGTGGCGAAATAGAACGTTTTGTCACGTGGCAGAATAAAAATTGTTTTTTTCTTTGTATTTCCTTCAATGCAGATCCTAAAGGTAATTTGGTTATTTGTTAGTAGAAAATATAAGTAGATAATTTTTAAAATTGGGGAAAAAGTATTCTATTGAATTAAATATTAAAAATATTGAATCAGACTAGACCATGATGGAGATGACAAAAAGTCACCAAGTCACAATTGCACATAATAAACACAGACACATCCAAATCCATTTATTACGAAATGCTAATGGTTGCTTATGTCTAATATTTCTACTCAAATAGCCACTTATATTTAATCTATGGTGTTATCTTCCTATGCCATGCATCCCATGTAACGAGTGTTCGAGTCCGACATCAAGAAGGGCATTCTTTTTAAGAGTTCCAAGACAACACTATACATAAGTTCAGGTATTAAGCTTCCGATATGAAATCTCGAGAAGAATTCCACAACTATTCAACAGACAAAAGGACATGTAAGCCCAAATTTGAGTACAATGTTATGAGAGAAAGGAGAAACCAATGATCTTTTGACCATAAAAGAAAATCATCATATTGGATTAGTGGGAGAAGAGAATGACCTACCTTGCTCCACAATACAAAAGCCGGTCAGAACTGATGCAAGTTTTCACACACCAGACCATGAAGAAAAAGAAAAAAAGGAAACAAGCCATGAAGTTGTAACGACCCGAATAAAACAGGCCTGAAAGTGATTAACAAAACCATCATGATTGGATGGACGAAAGATAAGAGTGTCTTCCTAATCGCATCAAGAATGAACTACAAGTAGATCACGAGAAAAGAGACGGCATATGGAATTCTTCCCAATCGCCTCAAGAATGAACTGAAGTAATCCACGGCAGATCAGTTCATACAAATGGAATATGGATTTCATCCTAATCGCCTCAACGAACTGAAATAATTCACAGGCAGATCACGAGAAAAGAAATGGCATATGGATTTCCTAAAGGAATGACCTCGCAGCCATTGGATGATATAAACCCAAGAACTGATATATGACAATTAACTACATACTACTACATAATCCTAGATGAATAAATATAAGAGAAACTAGAGAAGGAAGACAGTTTTAAAAAGGCAAGTAAGAACACACCACTGATCTCAACAACCGAAAATGAATCACTTGCCTAGCAAGCTTGAAGGTTACAGTTTCAAATCCGAATGGTGGTAAATTAATCATTTGAGGATGATTTACACTAGCATTGAAAATTTTCGAGCGCCCTATCGAGAACAATAGGAAGCCATAAGAGGCTTTGAAAATTATGTGGTACACATATATGTATAGGCAAAACTTTATCTTAATTCTTAAACAAAACCCACATTTAACATATGAATAAGAGACTGCCCATTTAATTTCCACCAAAAGAAACTCGGTTTCTGAAATGGCGAACGAATGTATTTAAAGAACAGAGAAAAACAAAAGCAATTCAAGTAAATAACAAAACAAAAAAGACTGCCCAACCGAAAGATAAGTCGAAGCGAAAAAACAGAGAGAAAGTAAGGCACTGAGGCACAACTGATGAGTATAAAATAAACAAGAAAGCCTCCCAACCCTAATAAAATCTCTATATGCGAGAGTCCTAGCCACCTACTCCTTTATTTCAATGATATAATGCTTTCCATGAATCAAATAATAACCTAGTCTGTGTCCATATTCTTGTTCTTGAAAGTTGCTTGGACATTCCCCTATTCGGCGCCTTAACTCTATTCCAATGGAATGGCAACTTTCATAGAGATCCAGGTAAGCAACATAGAGTGTTAAAAGTATAAGGAAGAAGCCCCAAAGATTGCCCACAACAAAGGAGACGATGATTAAACATCCCCAAGTCACACTTGTTAAAGATGCATCTATTCACTATCATTAATCCTCTCTTCATCAAATTTCTAAAGGTTGAGTTCTTCGAAAAACAGCCAAAACCCACACCCTAAAATTAACTCTTGGGGAAGCTAACTCAATCTATAAATCAAAATTACTTTATCAACAATTTTCTCCAATTTTTCCTAATACTAAGCAACCAACATAAAGGCTAAAGCAAAGAGCATACCATTGAAGAACCCTAATTCAAAAGCAATAACAAATCATAACCAACTCATAACTCCTAAACTATATAATCAAACTACTAAATAAATTTGAACCATCAAATTCAGAAATAAACCGTTTTTCATTCCATTAAAAGAAACCCTAGTTCTCCAATCACCATGATTATCATATATCATATGGTTTAAACTAATTTTTCTACAATAAAAGCAACGAAATTCAATAAAACGATAACAAAAGATAAGAAACTTTAAAGTAAAATAAAGAAGAGATAGAATGACAAACCCTAGATCTTATCAATATCTTCGTCTTCAAACTCAATATAATCCCCTTCATTAATACCTTCATCTTCATCGTCAATACCACCAGCAATTCCTTCATTAAGACGAGTATTTTCAGGTAATTCACCATAAGCTTTCAAAAGTCTAGCTTCATCAGGCATATATTTCAAAATCACATCAGCTTTATCATCTTGATAATCACGAAGACCAACAAGAATGATATCACCAGCTGCGATCCAAACTTTTTTGTGCATCTTTCCTCTTATATGACAAAGACGTTTTGTTCCATCAATACACATAGCTTCACATCTTCCATTACCAAGCATACGATTAACTTGAGCGTATTCTTGTCCATCTTCTTTGAATACCAGTTCACGTTTTTCATCATCTGCTTCGTTCTTTCCTCTCTTCCTGTTCTTTCCTCCCTTTCCCTTGTTCTTCGGCATCTTTGATTCAGTTTCTGCTGCTGCTGTTTTTTCTTGTTCGACGAGAGAAGATAGAATTCGCTGCAGAAACCCTAACCCTAGAAAAGTATCGCGGAAGAGTGCCTAATTTTCTCTCTCTGGCTTATTTGTACTGTTTTTTTTTTAATTCTTTCTCATAATTTCTTGTCGGTTCGCCTTTTAATTTTATTTGGAACTTAGTCCTTTGAGAAGGTCTAAATTTAGTAGGGAGCTCCTATCATGAACAAAATTACAAAAAAAACCCAAATAAAGTTTTTTTTTTGCCCTATTCGGTCAAGGGGAGTGCCACCTCCACTTAAAGTTTGACTTAGGATTTTTACCGATGTATTAATGATACAATTTGCACTTCAGTTCTATTTCATTTCGTTCTTCGAAAATTGAAGAAGGTATATGATCAACAAGTTGTAACGTTTCGAATTCCAAGAAGCAAATACTTCTTCCCATTTATAAGCTTAACACATGTATGGTATATAAACTAGTTTCATATTGGTACTAGTTACAAAGACATCCTTCCTTTATACTTGTACAGTTATAGTTTTTTTGTACACTTATAGTTACGTGCAAAACTTTACAAAAGGAAGCTAAAAGTCTAAAAATGTTTTACAACTGAGAATTTGACATCGTTTTTAAAGTTTTTCTGAATCAGAGTTGGTTTTTTTCTCGAACGCGTAAAATATGAACCTGGGTCTTTCCAATTGAGAGACATACATGTCCCCACTCAACTAATCTGAACTTCACAAAGCATAACATAAAAATAAAACGAATAACGGAGCATCTCCAAATTTCTCTTTATCATCCTAATTCAACGGAGATGCATTTCCTCTACAAGCCTCCAACTTTTTTAATAAAATTTGGGCGATTTTGAGCAATTAGTCTATCAAATTTAAAAGAGCTTCAAATATTCTCAAAAGAATATTTGACCGTTTTGTTATTTGGTTCTGTGGACTCCCTCATCGAGGGACAAGAAGAACGAGAGCTACCATACCCCATTGATACTTAGCTGGAATAGGTTAGAGTACCTTGTTCATTCAGGTCGCCTCTATGAAACTGTTAAGTTGGTTCTCTATTACAAACTCCTCATCGAGGACTTCAAAATCAAGGTATTTCGAGTATCACAAGTCTTGTTGCCCGTCTAGAAAAGTCTGCTAATTCTATTGAAGACGAACTCAAGATGGGTGGTGATAATGGAAAAAAAAATAACTCAGAAATAGATATAAGAAAGTAGCGAATTACTAAAGAGAACATATGATGATTCTAGTTCTGTGCATTCGAGAAGACCATTAATATCAACAATCAAATATTTTTCTATTGTTCTACTGAGTTTTGCAACTGAATTTTATTTACCAATCCAGGAAGAAATTTCGTTAGACCTTCCTGGTAATCTACCCAACTAGTAGTAATAAGAAAATACGAACGAAACAGGTTACTACTAAGGAGCAGCTGGTACTACCTTGCCGGAGCACGTTCCAAATCCTACTTTGTACCCGTCTCCCTACAAAAACAATTCAGTAAGTATGCCAGGAATTAGGATTTGATACTGTTACTTATGTAATTGAAAGTTTTTTTGTTTTCTTGTTGAACTATTATGTCATTGAAAGTTGAATCAGTATTAAGAGAACGATTTTGTAACTGATTAGCTTCAATTATAATAGATTGATAATCATACTCTATGATCAGGGGAATAGAAAAGATGTAAACTCCAGTATCAACTACCTTTATTGTTTCATACTTCATGATCAGGGGAAGATAAATACATGTCCTAATGTTATGAAATACTCAAATACGCAGATACTGGTCGGGAACCCATGATCACATAAGTCGATATAAAAGGAATGTTGTAAATACCAACCGATGTTAATTTCAATCTTATATACTCTAAAATATGTTGATATAAAAGTAGAAAAACTGTATCCACATTTTTGGGGTAATTCAAGCCACTGAATCCGAAACCTCGTACTGGTGTCCGATACAGAAACCCTATCAAGGTTCATGTCCTACTGAGACAAATGTTAAGAGGTCTTTATTTAGTTCTTGAGGGACAAGGAATTGTACTCCCACATTTTTATTTAGTTGAAATTACAGGTTGAATATTTTTTCTTTATTTTTTATTTTCTTAGACGCAAGAAAAATCAAATGAGATCAAACAATAAAATGATAATGTACCTGGCAAAACCCAGAAAAAGTGACTTCATCTCCATCTTCCAAATACTTACGGGTTGAACCATTTAGAGAAAGTGGTTTTTGTCCATTCCATGTTAACTCAAGTAAGCACCCCATAGATTCTTGCTCCTGTTAAGAATATCTAACCATCAGAGACGAAA
>BEHA01001239.1:585878-618135 GCA_002897215.1 Eschscholzia californica subsp. californica | reverse complement strand
AAAAAAAACTGACATTTGGACCTGCAACTAATTTTTGGGCAAGAGTGGATTTTTTTTGGGTTTACCCCATAGATTTTGGACCTTTGACTCAAAAATCCTTCTTTTTTTGACCCTTAATTTGGACTTTTTTTGTACAAATTTTTCTATTTTTTTCTGATATGTTTTTCTTTTATATTTTTCATTACATTGTTAACTATTTTCGATTATCTTTATTTCGTTTATCTTATTTATCCTCTCTCATCCACATTGTTAAAACGACAATATTTCCCATTGCGACAGACCTTTAAGTAAAACAAGGCTTGAAAATTTCAATACCCCACTTGGTATGAAGGGTATGTAAGTTTCATCTCTCGCTTCTCCATTTGTCACCGCCAGAGGGTCGACCGACCCCCTCTTTCTCTCTCTACCATCACTACTTTATCCGTAATAAGAGCAAGTCCAATCCCAGCCTGTCTTAGGCCGAAAAAACCACTTTTTCACCTAAAATTATTGGTCTCAGCTCAGCCTCTAAAATTCAGCTCCAGCCCTAGTCTCTCTTGAGGCCGAAAAATTTGTTCATGTGGGAAACGCGTGTGTGGACTTTTAGTTGGTGTGCGAAGAAAGTGTGTGATTTTATGTATATATAAAACACTTGTTTGAACTATTTTCGAAATAATATATTTTTTTCCAAGGTAAAAAATTATTCAGGGACCGACATTTGGTGGGATATATTTTAATTATTAATATTTAAGTTTTTCTAGAATTTTAAAAAGAATTAAAACTAATTAAAATTACAAAATTATTATTTACATTAAAAAAAAATTTAAAAAAATTTGGAGAAGATCCTAGCGTTCATCCAACGGCTAGGATCACACCAACATGACCGTTGGGACTCCCCAACGGTCATGTTGGGGAGCCTTCAGTCGCCCCTAACATTAGGGGCGACTGAAGGAGGAGCCCCAGCCTCCGCTCCAAGCGGCTGGGTTTGGAGCGGGTGGCTGAGGCCCTAATTTCAAAATTATGGCCTCAGCCGGGCTGGGGCTGGACTTGCTCTAAGGTATTGGGAGAACCCTCAAACCAAAATTCTTTTTCTTTCTTCTTCTGTGGGATTAGTATTGTAAGTCAACAACTTGAGATCAATGTCCACCTTTCTCTCATTGTTTTCATTTATAGTAATCATAAGCCTCTTACATGGTCTCCCACTTAAAGAACCAAAGTTAAGTCCAAATTCTGCAACTAATTACTTTTTTACTTTTCCGCTAACGGAAACACTACTTTTAGAATCCGACCCTAATCAACTCCTCCTCAAACGCTTCATTTTCTTCAACAATGACCTTTTCATTACTATCTTCTTTATAGGAGTCGATTTTAATGCAAATCTGAAACTCCTTCTTAGACCAGGTGATACAAAATACGATGAAAAAAATTTGGAGTTAGATTCAAATCGTAACCCTTAATGAAATGATTTTTTTGCGATGAGGAGTTGATAAAGACTTTGGAGATCTTTCATAATGGCCTATTTGGAGTTGATGGTTCGATAACGCTACATTTTAGGATTATTAGAGAAGATATTTTTTGTCTAGGGTTTGGGGGAACACCAAACTCAAGACGAGAATAAATGGATATGTTCTTCACATGGTGTTTTGGGGTGCTCCAAATTGAGACAAAGGATCTCCTTTACATAAAAAAGTGAAGAGAGATGGAGAGGGGGATGTGGAAGTAGTGATAGTGGTGAGTAGAGGAGAAAGAAAAAAAAAAAAAGAGAAAAAAAAAGTAAAAAATGGACTTTATAAAACAAAACAAATTAATGACACCACAACGGCAGAATTTTTTTTTTTTTTGAATCCAAGGGAAACATAACCATTAATAGCGATAAAATCACAATGATACAAGGATAATAATAATTATTTCTCTCTGTCGGATGCGTCATGCTATTTACAAATCTGTAAATGCAAATGCCTCCTAAAGGGGGAGAAATTGGACTAGACACTGACACTATTGGGATCCTAAAGATCCGAGAAAAGAGACCCTAAAGATCTGACAAAAGGATCCTAAAGATCCGACAAAAATAAAATAATAAAAACCAAAAATAATTCCTTCTCTGATTCTTCTTCTTGTTCGTCATGTTCATCTTCTTCTTCTTCCTTTTAATCTTCTTGCTCTGATTCTTCTTCTTCTTTTTTCCTTTTCATCTTTTCTTTCTCTGGTTCTTCTTCTTCTTCTTCTTCTTCTTCTTCTTCTACTTCTTCTTCCTTTACATCTTCTTACTCTGATTCTGATTCTTCTTCTTCTTCTTCTTCCTTTTCATCTTTTCTTTCTCTGATACTTTATCTTCTTCTTCTTCTTCGTTTACATCTTTTCTTTATGGTTTTTCCTAGTATACCTTCTTTTGATCTCATCTTTTTCCTGTAACAACTAACTATTACTAAGAGGGAAAGAGGGATTCCGGCGAAAGGATCCTTTCACCGGAGAAAATCAATGATTTACACGAGAGAATTCACAGATCTGAAGTTTTTTCTAGAGAGAGAAAAAGGGGGGTCCCCTGCGGGAAAATAATTGCAGAGAAAATCATTGAGGTCAAAAAGGTAAAAGAAAAATCGAGGTCAAAAAGAAAGTTCACACATTTGGGGGCTAAAATTGTAAGTTTGTCACAAATTGGGGGCCAAAAAGAAATTTACCCTCATTGTTGTGAACTTCAGTCTATCAAATTCAAGCTTCAACTTTTCTGAAATGAGGCAATTACTGAAACCCCCACCTTTTCAGTATGCAGATTACTGAAACCCCCACCTTTCAATTATAATTACAAAACCCCCCACCTTTTTGAATTTTTCCGTCACATTTAACGGGGTAGGGCCGTTAGTGAGGTGGAATGACGAAAATGTCCATTGGTTAAACAAGCTCCCACGTTTCTGAAATAAAAAACTGAGCGCCTTCGAGCAAAAAATGGGGGGTGCTAATAACCGACTCTATCTTCCGTATCAGCAAAACGAAACCCCATTCTTTACCACCGAGCAAATTGGGGATTTTTGGGAGCAAAAACCGAGCAGCAAATTGGAGATTTTTTTGAGCAAAAACCGAGCAGCAAATTGGGGATTTTGGTGGCTCGAAGTATGAATCTCGTTGGCTAACCCACTGTATGTTCTCCATCCTAACAAAAAACGAGTTAATCTCAAACGAGTTAATCCATTCAAACCGAGTTAATCTCAAACGATCAGGTGCTCTCTCCCTCTCTCTTGTAATCTATTCAAACTACTGAAACCCCCCTGAATTGATGTGTATTATGAGCTAGGGTAAGGTAATTAGTTTGATATTGATGTGTTTTTGAAGTTAGGGTTTAATGTATGAAATTAGGGTTGGGACAATTACTGAAATTAGGGTTTAATTTATGAAATTAGGGTTTAATATATGAAAATTAAAATTAAGGTAGTTTTAATGAAGTTAGATTAGTTGTAGTTGTGTCATTGTGTGGTTTCCCTCCTATAAGGGAGGTTTTTGGGTTCGACCCCATGTAATCAATTAAGGTAGTTTTAGTTGGTAGTCTTGTAGTCTTGTAGATTTAGCAGGCTTAGCTCGTATTAGGTTTTGTAATCTGTTATTTAGACTTAATGGTGTGATCAGTTTAAGTGATTTTGTAGCTTCAATGGTGCGATCAGTTTAAGTGATTTTGTAGCTTAATGGTGTGATCAGTTTAAGTGATTTTGTAGCTTCAATGGTGTGATCACTTAATGGTGTGATCACACATTTTAAATTTATACTATCAGTTTAAGTAATTTTGTAGCTTCAGTTTTGTGGAAACAGTCCAGTTAGTTTGTTCTGGTCTCACATTTTAATTTTATACTATCACATAATTTGTAGCCGTACTAGAACTCCATACAGATGTACTGTTAGAGTATTTGAATTCGTATGATTCCTGTTGATATATAAGATTCATGTGTTCTGAATTTTTTTTTGTTAAGATCGTGTGTTCTGAATTAGGTACCATTATTGAGTAAACTGCATATTGTAAGTTTAATCTTTGGTTATGATGCTAATGTTACCTATCTATACCCTTTATAGCTAGTATCCTCATGCAAATTTAACAAATAACCTAAACATAGTGAATATTGAAAAATCAGTAATTATATAAATCAATCAAAAGAACTAAAGTAAAAAAACTACCTCTTGTTGTGATCGTGCATTTTGATACACATTTGATGAACTTGAAGAAGCCATTAAATAACTAAAGTAAAACTTGTTGATGGAAGGGGTGAAGTTTATATGGTGGTCTCAAACTTGGGTTTAAATAGAAAAAAAAATTGCATAAAAAGGAGCAAAAAGCAGTCAAAAAGTGGTCAAAAGGTGGGGGTTTCAGTAAGTGTATTAGAAAAGGTGGGGGTTTCAGTAAGAGTCCAAGTTTGTTTAGAAAAGGTGGGGGTTTCAGTAAGTGTATTAGAAAAGGTGGGGGTTTTAGTAAGTTTATTATGAAAAGGTGGGGGTTTTAGTAAGAGGGGTAACAAAGTAATATTTAAAAGTATAAAGTTAAATCTAACAGATTTTTCAAAAAGGTGGGGGTTTTTGTAATTATAAATGAAAGGTGGGGGTTTCAGTAATTGCCCCTTCTGAAATTTCACCGAACAAACCAGGTCTAAATCCCCAGGTACTCTCTCTTTCTTTCGTCACCTTTCTCTGAAATTGTTTGATTTTGATTACTGTGGCTACCTTCATTATTGTTTCTAGGGTTTAGTTTCATCTCTTGATTGAGATCATGGGTTTCAAATCTTATTCTTACCTGTTTCTGAACTTCAAATTATTTCGGTTTTAGGGTATTTCCTTTCTAATGCTTATTTTTGATAAAATTCTACTGTACTACTTATTTGTCCTAGAGTACTTGAAGAAAATGGCTTCTCAATTTGGTAGTCGTGTGAATTCTGTCAATTCAATGGATTCTCAGGGTCAAAATACATCTTTACAGAAACTTCATAACGTCGAGAAGGTAGTAGGAAAGATAATATGAATGGAAATTTCTTTTAGTTAAGGTTATAATAATAGTTATAGACATTGTAATGGGGAATCTTGGTTTGGTTTTGCAGAAAATTGTTAGGGTTTTGGAGCTTGCTGGAGGTGTAATGGAGGAGTTTTCAAACTCTACTGGTCCTAGAATTGAGATCATTAACAGCCATTGCCGGGATTTCATGCAAGCAATTAAGGTTTTCTTCTGTTTTGTCTCTTATTTCAAAATTTGTTTTGTCTTAATTTAATTAGGTTTTCAAGTCTTAAGTGTCGGTTAGGAATACCAGTAATTTGATTGATGGATTCATTTGGCGGCATCCTAAATGCCCGATATTGTACGGGTGTATGTCAGTCGAGTAGATGCATGATATATAGGTAATATCGACTAGAAATTTGTGACTTCCAATGAGGCTCTAATACACTATATGTATCGGTGACTTGTCAGTGCGAGTGTGCCATTGCTACCCCATTACACTGCGAGACGAATCCCTACTCCAATTTCAAATTTGAAAAAAATGTTTTTTCTTTTGTGAATCTAGAGACTCATCGGCCTAGAATGCCAGCATGTTTTATTAGATAGGTAGGATTGCCCGACCACCTAGCAGAGAGAAGATTTTCACCTTTTTTTTTCCTGTTGCGAATGTGTCGCTACATACCTTACGTATCTAACATCTGACCGTAAAAAGTTATGTTTGCCCGAGCTTAAGGAACAAAACAAAGTCCATTTTTCTAAACAAAAAACGTGTATTTTTATGGAGATCATACTTGAGCGTATTTGTATCACCAGACATATTTTATCCACAAAGAAAACACCCTATTAAATCCGCAACAGTAGACTAGTTTCTACATTAGAATATAGTAACAGCTGGATGACGAAAAAAACTTTGGTTCAACAGCTGATTGACAAGCTATCGTCACATTTCACGGGAGGTCTTTCCCTACAAGTTTCCCTGTTTGTTGGTTTATAATCTCATGTGAAATGTCTGAAAGGCACTCCGACATCAGGCATTTGTTGTTCCACTAAATGCATTTGAAAGAATAGAATGTCGCATACGGTGGGACCATATTGTGAGTATTTTATAGTACACACTATACACATTCTTATGGATTTTTGAACCCTTGATTCATTAGCAAGCTCTGTGGCACTGATATTTCACTCACCTATGGTTTCATGTTCTTCACTGAAATCTTGACAACAAAGGGTAGCTTTTCCTGCATTCTTCTGCGTATATATCTGATTTTGTATCGTTATAGTTAGGAAGTTGGAGTTTTAAATCAATTTTAACTGAAGATCTCTGTTCTCTTTTAGTCAACTCTTTAATTTGGTTAGTAATAGAGTCCAGTGCTTTGGGCACTCTCCCACCAAAAGCTAGCTCAGACATCAATAGCTGACCAGTTCAGAAGTGTGAAGGAAAACCGAAAACCTCGTTTCTTGAGCTAGCTTCTGGGGTGAGAGAGGCCAAGACCACCCAACACTGGTATCAGATCCCAAGACTGGCATTGGAGCCCAAGCCAAACAAGTCCCAATCCAATAGTCTAGCGAAGTTAAAACCTTTGTCTGAAGAGGAGATTGGTAGCATAATCCCACATCGTCTGTGGAAGGAGTACATGGTCTGTTCTTAAGTGTTAGGGAACCCTCACCTCTTGAGCTAGCTTTTGGATTAAAAGAGGCCCAAGATCACCCAACTAATAATAATTAAAATGCATCTCGGTGTGTTGAATGGTCTATTCATAAGTGTGTCATTTTACACGTTCATACTCTATTTCTTTCTATAGTATCTAGTTTAACATATCTTCAAGTCATGACTAAGAATTACTGCAAACCTTTCGTTTCCAATCTTGAAGTCCTCTATTCTTTCTATGGTATCTAGTTCAAAATATCAAATCACGACTTATGAATCTATATTGTGGTATCAGGACATTCAAGTGACGCTGCGAGAAGAGATCAAAAGTGCGTGCGAGTATCGTCCATTCGAGAAGTGTGACTACAATTCAAGAATATCAAACGAGATTTGTTGCAAGAAGTTAGAGTATGTACTTGAGCAGTTAGACAACATGAAACAAAACATAGAACAATACCATGATTTAATCTGACACACCATCTTATAATGGAGGTAAGCTGAATAATAAAATCTCAAGTTCCCCACTTACCAACTATTCCAGAATTACATATGACGAACGTTTGGATGAATCCTTCTGCCTCGACAAGAAGAGAAGATGAGGACAGACAAGCAAATCGTTCTGGGGATTTCACAGCTAATTGACTACATTGTAGGTGTTCTATGATTTGTTGACTTGCTTGGAATATATTAAAACTTGTTTATTGAGGATTGATTTTCTTTTTTCTTTTGAGTCATGGGATGAAATTTGTTATAGTAGGACTACAATTTCAAAATGAAACAGGGATTGAATCAGCTTCTTAGCTCGGCAGAAGAAACACATTTGAACTACATTTAGATGGAACTTTGGTGATAATTGACTATCTTCTGTTACATATGGAAGTTATCTCTCAGCAAAGTTCTCTTTGTGCTTTTAACTTTTCAACAAACTAAACAAGCCTCACAAGACGGGGAGGCTCTCCCCATGGCATAAAAAAAGAGTGTACATGGATAGACTGTGGGTGGGCACCTACTCACCCTCCAACAGCCTGGAGGAAATATGGTTGTTGAGACCGGGATATTGGGTTCCCTATACACATGGAATAAAAAGCACAACTCGAGGGCATCAGACATGGTCGGGAGCCTGCCCATGTACTAACGAGACAATATGCATCGAGTTAATTTCAACCAAAACAGAGAAGTATTGCAACTTTAACCATAAATGTCCATCATTTAGAGCCTTTGGGCCAGCGTAGGGATCCACATGCACAGGGAAACTCATGTCGACCTCCCAATAATCTCTCTGGTTAGAGTTGGTACTCCGGTGGTAGAGCTCCACTGGATCCAACCCCTTGATAGCTCTATTGAGGGTTTGTTCGTTGGGCACGCGGGCGTCAACATGTGGGGGTCGACACGTTTGACTCACATTAATCTGTTCACTTCTTTACTGGTCAAAGCATCAATATCTGGCTCAACACGAGTCCCTCTACTCCTTAGCATAACTGAAATGTATGGAGAGCTCACTGCAACGTGCTCGTTGAAAGAGATGTTCTTCGATCAAGATGACAATGCGCTCAATTGGTTGGATAAGACAAATGACGAAGATCATCAAGTTTGGTCGTTTTAGGGATTATAATGTCTAACTACGACCGGATCCCACAACGGCTTACACCAGAGAGTGTCGACTCGACCGAAAGATATGACTAGAGGGCATGAAAATGCTACTTTGACCCTTTATTTTCCAGTCTGGAAGCTTTATTTTGACCTTGTAATCTTATCCCAAAGCTTCAATTCTAATCCAAAAGCTCTGCTTCTTTGGGGAGTGAATGATGACCTAACATTGAACCTCTCGACTAAGAGTTCTTCCCAGTCCTTTGCCGTGGTTGCATTGCTATTCTCTTTGCATGACTTGCACACCACATTTATAAGACGAGAGACGTTAACAGTTAGTGAAAATAGTAAAATGAAATTAGTGAGTGGATCCATAGGATCCTGATCCAATGCTCCTTTCGTTGTTGCTACACCTGCAAATAAGACATGCATGATATTGCTTGAGCATGTATAGCGGACTTTTAGTGTTCACTGTCATTACACTTAAGTTCATTGGGTTGTGTCCTACTTTCATAAGGCTTTTGGTGCTTGAAAGAGCAGGACTTTATGGCTGGATAACTTAAAACATTTTCGTGATAAGCTAGCATGACTTTTCTCGGTGTTTGGTTATTGCTTTAGCACTTCCATTGCTAAGCTAGCAGGGCATGGTGTTTGGTTATGGCCGGACAACTCCATCCTCAGACTGGCAGGCTTTTCTAGTGGCTCGCTTTAGCATTTCCATCGCTAAGCTATCAAGGCTTGGTGCCTGGTTATGGCCTGACAGTTCCTTCGTCAGGCTAACATAGAATTTCTACAGGCTTGACAGATAAGGAATTTTAAGTCCTGAAATAATCTCAACGTATGTCGGATATTTCGTAAGCATTTTTACTCAAAATTCCTTGTCGCATAAAATCAACTTTACAAGAGGAACTCAAAAGGTAAGCGTACCTTAGAGGGCTTCTATCCGGTCCTTCGCAAAGACTTTCTTCAGATGCTCTTCATTTCATGGTCGAGGCAGGACATATCCACCAGTGTCTTCCAAGATGTATGTTCCGGGGAATATAATCTTTATTATCTTGTATGGTCCTTCCCATTTGGGGAATAGTAAACCTGCCGAGGGCTTCTACACAGACCTCAATTATCTCAAGACAATTTCACCTATCATGAATGTTTTCCCACTCTCGTGTTGCCATCCTACCGTGCTTTAGTATGGAAAAGTTCTAAGATCTGCTCGATCTTTAACCTCTTCTATGAAGTCCAAGTGTTCTCTGAAATTTTTTTTCTCGGAGTCGAAGTGTTGGAAGCTCGATATGCTATTTCCATTGACACGACTGGTTCCATCCTCTAGTGTTAATTCACTATACTAGCATAGGAAGCAAGACATACATGGTTTTCTGCTAAGCAAGTGTTGTTGATTCACTATACTAACATAGAAAGCAAGAGAAAAACTTGTATCAGTTCATTTCTATTGCTACTAAATGTCAAAATGTACAAATATGAAAAACGCGTTTGCATAATTCATACTACTACTAATAAGGTCAAAATACATTTTTATAAATATGCGAAAAACGTATGAAGAACGTACAAAGAATGTGAAGAACACGAAAAAATTACATCAAGAACACCATAGCTCCTTCATATCATCCTCTAAATTTCTCTCCTTGAAGAAAAGTGAGAAAGAGGTAAAATGAAATGATCCTCCTCATGGAGTCCTAACCAGAGTATATAGACTTACATGAGAGACTTTCTCTCCCTATGTCCTTACACATACTTCGGCCGAAATTTTACCAGGATATTTCGTAATTTTAGAGCTAGTAAGAGATAAAAGTTTCTTCTTCGTTGTTGCTTACGAGCTCTTTCACTCGTAGTTGGAGGAACATGTGATGCCATAACAACTAAAGACGGATGTGGTTCAAAAGAATAGATCAACCTAGCACGGACATAGAGAGAGAGAGAGGAGGAGGAGGAGAGGGCGAAAACTTCTCTCGAGATTGTCTGCAGTCTGGACTATAGGTGAACATTTAAACAAAAGAGAGAGAGAGAGAGAGAGGAAGAAAGTAGAAACTATGGAGTCCTGTTAGAGAGATCTGGTTTCTTTCTTGGTGCTTCAGTTGTATTTTGTTGTTTCATGGAGTTGTCATCTCCAGGTTTTATTGGTGGTATTAGCAAGATTGATGTTGTTGTTGCTTCTATTGGGGTAAGTGATTTTGATCGTGGATTTCAATTGTTAAGCCTAAAGTTAGGGTGAGAGGTTATGGTTCAGGTGGAGGATCAGGTGGATGTGGTGGTTCTGGAGTTGGTTTGGGAGATCATGGATCTGGGTATGGGGCTGGTGGTGGACAAGGTGGTGGTGCTGGTTATGGGGCTGGTGGTACACATGGAGGAGGGATTGGTGGAGGAGGTGGAGCAGGATATGGTGCTGAAGGGGAGCATGGAGGTGGTTATGGTGCTGGAAGTGGTACTGGTGGCGGTGGAGGATATGGTGCTGGTGCAGAGCATGGTGATGGTCTTGGAGGTGGAGGGGGAAGCGGTGGTGGTGAAGGTAGTGGTGATGGTTCTAGTGGTGCTCATGTTGGTGGTTATGATGCTGGGAGTGGTGCTGGTGGCGGTTATGATGCTGGTGGAAAGCATGGGGGTGGTATTGGTGGCGGCAGCGGCGGTGGTGCTGGTGGTGTTATCGGTGGAGTTACTGGTGGTGGTTATGGTGCGGGAAGTGGTGGTGGTGCACGTCAGAGAAGGCTCGAATCTGTGGTTGTGGGGGAGCATGGTTAACGAGAAGGGAGAATATGTCTGGGCACATAGAATGGGAGCAGGGGAGAACGACGACAATTCCGTCCGCTTTCCGGCGGCTAGTTCCGACGAAGGATGGGCTTCTCTGAATCATCTTATGTGGGACGTCATTCAGGGAAACATGATGTGGACAGGAAAGGGGGATGGTGAAAAGGTGAGATGTGTCCTGGCACAGTCTCCCACATATATCCCATCCTATGCAAAGCATGGGTGACATAGGGTCACTTCGCAGAGGTCGGTGTCGTGTCTGAGTTGTCCTGGGGTTCTAAGTTTTTGATGTATTCTCTTTATGGGTATTGCTTGGGTTGCCATGAGGGATTGATGTGTATTCGATGGCGGGGAGGTGGTAGCGAGTGTTGTGGGAGTGGTTGGCTATTTTGTATAGTCTTTCCGGAGCTTTAGTGGGCGGCGTTGCGCGCGGGAATAGGGTGACCCCAGCCAGGGCTTAGGGTTAGGGCTAGGGGGCTCCTCTGCGGGCTTAGCCCGATGCCACCCTCCTCGGACGGTAGGGGTGGGTATGTTAGTTGTTTTGGTGCCCCCTTCTTTGGTGGGTCGAGTCCGGGGGTTTTGACCTGTCCTTACATCCGTTTTTTGTTTCTTTTGGGCTCTGGTGGATGTTTGTATTATCTTTTCTCTTTTTAATATTAATCCAAATCGTTCAAAAAAAAAATATTCTCTCCTTGGAAACTCTTCACAATTCTCTTCAAATTTCTCTTCAAGACAAGTGAGAACTTAAGAATCTACGACCCCTTGTATAGGAGTGATGAAGGAAAAAAGATGGACCATGTCATCTAACACATCACATCGCGAAATGGTGTGTTTCCCGACCACACACAACCCTTAGAGTGATTATTATACACAATAATTGGTAAGAGGTATAGTCTTCCATGTTAGAAGTCAAGGGTTCGAAGCACGCTGAACAAATTCAAAAAAAATTATACACCACGATGGTACTGCACGAAACAATTTCATCTACAACCCAACAAAATCTCAGACTGAAGAAATCGATATATCGAACAACAAAACCTCAATTTATTGAGGTAGGGCATATTGCTTGTTGGACGAAATCTTAGAACTAGGTAACTTCGACTATGTTCGGTAGGTGTACACCACCTTAAACTCTACCACTGCTTTCCTGTAACGATCGCGACAGAGGGAGGGTGAAAAAGAGAGAATATTCGCGACAGAGAGAGCGATAGCCAATTGAAGCGAGAGAGCAAGATAAAGAGTGGTTCGATTATCAGGTGAGGTTCGTTTTACGAGAGCTGCATTTTTTTGTGACAAAGTTTAAGGTGAGGGTACGAGAGTCAAAAACGAGTGGTAAGTGCTAGTAACCGTGAATATAGGTGGTAGAAAGCTTGTACATATTTTTTTTTTCTATTAGCACTTTAAATTTCCTGAATTGTAAAAATCTAAAGGGGCACCTGTTTCTCCTCGGTACGTCCATTGTCACTTGACCTTAGTTTTTTTTGTTGAAGTTCAAACAACTTCTGTTTTTTATTTCCATCCCACTTATAGGGATGTCAACAGGGCGGGTTTGGGACGGTTCATCCCCTTCCCAACTCCGTCCCGTTAGCAAACGGGTTTTATCATTACCGTCCCAATAATTAATCGGGGTGGATACTCAATTACCATACCCGCCCCAATTAAAAATTGCTAAACCATTACCGCCTCGCCCCGGCCCGTTTAATATATTTTGTTTCACAAAAGTTATTTTAGTTTGAAGTAACATAACAATCGTTAACAAAATTTTATAAGATTTTGAGTATATCAATCATAAACACTACAACTACTTAAATAATATATAACATAACATAGTTAAATTGATAATACAAGACTAAATTTTTAGAAACATAAACTTAAATAAAACATATATTTAATATATTCGTACTAATCGGTTCGGGACGGAACTTACTATGTAATACCAAACCCGCATCGAACCCGATTATTTTTTTTAACTTCATACCAAACCCGAACCGTTTAATAAACGGGTCAGTAATTAAACGGTTCAGTAAAACCCGTCCCATTAAGAACGGATTTGGATAAAAAACTGCCGATCCAGACCAAATTGCCACCCCTACATTTATGGACTACAAGAAGCAAAAATGGAAAGATTTAATTGTTATCATTTATTAACTATTACATTTGTAATAATTAATATAATGGCAATGATGACTAAGATATTGTGTGTTGTCACTTTACTCAAAAGTTAGTTTGAACTTCAACAAAAAAAAAATGGAAGAGAAAGACCACAAGAGCTCTGCCCAAAAATAGCTTCTTCTTCTTTAACAAACATTGGCAAAATAAATGGAAGAGATAGACCACAAGAGCTCCTGAAATCATTCTAAACCATAAGGAATTTGAACACTTACCCTATAAATTCCAAACTTTTATACACTAAATCTCAGGAACAAATAACTTCTTTTCATATAATAATCGTTCCCCAGATTTTTTTCGCCATCTTCGAAATTATTATCATTTTCATTGTTATCATTTATTAACTATTACATTTGTAATAATTAATATAATGGCAATGATGACTAAGGTATTGTGTGTTGTCACTTTACTGATGATGATAGTAAGTTCGATGATGTTTATCGAAGTTGAGAGTGCGTATATCAGTTATCCAGCCTTGCACTCGGGGAACCATCCCTGGTGCAAGGGAAGAGGCCCTATGTGTGGTGAACAACCAGCTAACAGATACACTCGAGGTTGCGAAAAAGCTTTGAAATGTAGAAGTGGTGATGAAGAGGGAGAAGGTGATGACGACGACAAAACAATAAATGTATAGAAAATACTTCTTAAGAATATGACTATTTCTGAACATTAAATGAAAAGTCGGTTGTATGTTACTATTGTTCATCAATAAAGGGCCTCTTTACATTTGCATCTATTATTAGATAAACTTAAGAGTTTTTTTCGTACATGGTCATAGATATGTTCCACGCGGTGCGAATGGGTCACACTGAAAATAATTTTTATACTTTAGGTTAAAAATTAACTAGTATTTGGATTTGACCAAGTTATTTCTGGCGTAGTTTGAATGAACTCAATGCCCTTGAAACTAATTTAACATTGTTGCTCAGATTAACATCATTAGTTGCACATATTTTATATTCTTTTTATGTTCACTTCAAGCAAATTATTATAAATTTATTTTCAACATTTTAAAATGCTATCTTTAATAGAATTAACTTCTTCTCATTTTTTCCGAGCTAGTCTCTTCTACATTGTAAACCTTTACAACAATGTGAACTATATATCACTATATTAAACAAAATAACAAAATTTTCATTATTCTATTCAAATAATCATTGTACAAAAGAAATAACACCAAAACAGGCGATTAAGTCTTTAATCTTTTAACGACAAAACCAATATCCGCGTCTTAGCAACGAAGCTTAGCCAATCCCGGTGAAGGTGTAAATCAATGATGTTCCATGATTGAAAAGAATAACAAGCCGACAAGCCCTATTAAGAGGGATTTAAGAGACAAACATCCTTCAAGATAATAATAGTGTGGGCAGATTATATTTATGTAAATGGAAGCTGCAATAGGTAGGTCTATGATTTTTGGAGACTTTAACAACCTCTCTTACGTCCTTCAATCATATTCCAAGAATTATGTTAACAACTAACAAATGGGTAACATTGCCTCTCTTATCCACAACTCATATTTTGAACAATGGAATCGGCCAAAAAGTTACATTTCTATTGATAAGGATATATACCAATGTAAGTGTTATAACAAGACCTTCTTTAACACAGGTCTAATAGAAATGTCTATAAAATTTAAAAAATAGTTATAAATATGCCCATAATGACTAAATATTTAAACTTAAACTTTTTGTATTTATGTATTGATATACTAATCATATGAACAATCATTTTTTTAGGGGTCATAGACAATCATATTTCTAAGTTGGTCTTTCTCCCTTGAGTTGTGTCATCACTTCTACAAGACTACAATCCTGCTGTCGGAATTCAGCCGAGAGAGTGACAAGGCAGAAAGTTATTCTCTTTCCAAGTTGAGAGATGATTTTAAAGATAGAATCTAAAAAAATCCATTGTAGGTGCTCTAAAGTGATTATAAAAGCAAAAAAACTACATCTACTTTGTATAATACACACAATCATATAAATTATGTAGGACACCCATGATATTGTTTAGTGATTTTGGTCCATTAATTAAATTTGTACATAATAGCAAGGGCGGAGTTAGGATTTTATGTTAACTTGGACTAGCCTAAAATTAGTCAGGGAACAAAATTCCAATGTATATGCACTCATAAGTAGTATTTGAAATAAAAAAAATTACCACGTATATATTTTCTTCGACTATTATTCTCATATATAAATATATATATATATATCTTTTCGATAAAAAACAAGTGATTCCAAAATTTCACATTAGAAGAAATAAGATTTACGTGAAAATTTTGTTAATAGTTTAAACAACAAAAACTTAAGAAAAATTAACCATCAAGAGTTTATAATGTATGTGATTATTGCTAACTTGGGGACAATGAAATTATTAGAACATAGGATGGAACTTAAAGAAATGGGTATAATTTGACTTACCAAAAAAAGGATAAAGAAAGAATGTGGTGCAAAAACAGGAGACATAAATTGGGACCAAAAGTGAAAAATACATAATATAAGGGGTTAATACGAAATTAATTCAAGAAATATAAAAGAACTTAAATTTGACGGTGAGAGGAGTTGAACCCGTGAAGTGCGGTGGAGCTAGGGACCAAACCACCCTGGCTAGCACTAATTTTTGTCATACATTTGCATTGGCAGATACAAGTTTGATGAATTCGACCCCTGGCTGCATTCAAGGGCTGCCTCCACATAGCTCTGCCCTTAGCACAAGAGTACATCCAATGCAAAACTCAAAAAAAAAAAAAAAATTAGTTTCGTCTTATGTGTCAAGTCTTAATTGAGATTCTTACTTTTAGGTGACAAAAATAGAGATCCACAATTTCTTTGTGTCTCAAATGTAAAACTTTAATGTTGTTTTATTTACTTATGTGGCATATATAGTTATTTTTGTAAAACAATTATTAGTTATTTTAAAATTTTAGAAGACTAAACTTTTATTGGCTGAAATTCGAATATTGATGAGTTGGATTATTAGAGATATCTAAAGATGACACTCTAGAAATAGAGTGTCATCTTGAGATATCTCTATTTCACTCTCGACACATCATCTTTGAGATCCTAGTTGAGGTTTGCATTGGAGATGACTTTTAAAGAGAAAACACTAACATTTCTAGGTTTGGCAGTGTATAGGTAGTCTGATGTATGTTGTGCACTGCACTAGACCTAACATAGCTTACGTTGTCAGTGTATTATGTCGATTTACAAGTAATCCAGGACAAGAGCATTGGAAAGCAATTACCAAAGTGCTAAGATACCTGAAGGGAACCATGGACTATGGTCTACATTTTAAAGGAGACCCCACAATATTAGAAAGATATAATGGTGTTACCTGAAATAGTATTGGGACAAAGTCAAAATCTACCACTAGATGAATTTTCACTTTAGTGTTGCTGCTGTGTCTTGGGGATCAAAGAAGCATACCATAATTTGTGATTTAACTATGTTGTCAGAATTAATTGCATTAGCAGATGTAAGCAAGGAAGTGGAATGTCTTAGAAATCTGCTAGAGGAAATTCCCATATGGAAGAAGTCATCTCTACCGGTCATGATAAATTGTGACAATCAGGTAAAGCTTTACAACGTTGCAAATAAGACCTACAATGGCAAGTAGAGACACGTGAGTCTCATACATCAGTTTGTGAGACAATTTCTCAAGAAAGGAGTAATTACAGTCGACTATGTAGTATCGAAGAAAAACTTAGCAGATCATTGACTATAGAACTTCCTAAAGTAATGGTCTCGGTTAAGAATAAATAAATGAGGCTCAGGTGTGTGAATGAAAGTTGATATCCTTTAATAGAAAAATAACTTATGTCTTAAATATATAGGCAAATTTCAACGGACACCAACAAGTTAAAGCTTTCGCGATTATGGAATACTAACATTTTATAATCTCCCATTTCTGAGCTAGTATTGGTTTTCACAAGACAAATGATGGATGATAAATCCTTAATAAGTCCTAATTTTAAGTGGTGCCTCGTGGAAACAGCTCAAGTGGACTTACCTAAGTGAACACGGAAATCAAGTCGTTTCCTAAGAAAATAACACCGTTTTCTAAATAAGACTCATGAAAGGGATATTACACATTACCGTTAATGTGCGGAGTATGAACAATATGATTCACCGAAACAAATATGTATGATGACTCTGGTTTCATCACTAAAGGATTCTTAGTTTAAGATACGTTCACCATAGCATTATGATAAAGCTTTGAGTTGTTTGCACTAAGCGATGGTTCGAATCCGTAAGATACCTATCATGTATGTACAAATTTATACGATAATGTTAAAACTAATTTGTTCTAATTTTGTTATTTTTTTATGTCTCGATTTTGCTTCGTTGTGTTATACATTTTTTTTTAATTTTTAAAATAATGGAGGAATGTTGGATATTTTTAAATTGAAAACTAGAGGGATGTTGATGAATGGAAAATGAAGGGATGCACCACTTCACTTTGGCATCCACCGCAACAGTGAGATTTGATGAATTGGCATGATACCCATTATGGATGGATATATTGATCTCCTGCATATGCATCCCTTGGTATATTATAAATTAAGTGACATTAATCCTTCTGGTGAGATCCAACAAAATTTTCTCTCTTTGTCTTGCTTTTCATTTTTCTATCTTATATCAACATTGCAAGTAATCTTGGGTTTTCCTACCAAGTTATTTGGCAAATGTCGTAGCATATGCATCCCTTGGTATATTATAAATTAAGTGACATTAATTCCTCCGCTGAGATCCAACAAATTTTTTTCTCTTTGTCTTGCTTTTGATTTTCTATCTTATATCAACATTGCAAGTAATCTTGGGTTTTCCTACCAAGTTATTTGGCAAATGTCGGAGTCGATTTATTTGGCATTATCAGTTATCTATATTTCAGAGTGTTCTCGATCTTGGTCAAGATAGTTGTTAAACACATCATCGTATCCTGAAGACATAATTCAATACCCGTTGAATTAAGATAGTTGTTAAACACATCATCGTATCCTGAAGACATAATTCAATACCCGTTGTGTACTCACGATTTTATTAGAAGGGGGTGAATTACCGTCTAAAAGAATCGATTTATCGAGCTTTGAAGCTTCGAGTATAACAACATCACTTTATGATTTTTTCATTTCAATTTATTAGCAATATTTTCCAACAAAATCTACCTCTTTTCGCTTTAGACGCCCCATAAGACTTCATTTATGCCTCTTTGATTCCATGTAACATCAACATGAATCCAAAGTTTTCCCCTTCTTTTAAAAATGCAACGAGTTTAGGTAACCACATTGATAAAATTTGACTTCTCACAAACCCTAAATATAAATCTCCCCATTACTGATCTCCTTCTCTCTCTACAAAACTCTATCTCTATTTCTTTTTATATAGCACTACGGTAGCCTCATCATCTCCCAATTACTCACTTTCTAAAACAAAATTTTCTAGTTTCATAGTTGGATTAAGGAAATTAAGATTTTAAATAACCTGATTTAGTCATTCAAAATAAATCAAGAAATAGATTTATAACAGTTCCAGCCAAATAAAAAATTGGGTGTTATAGAGAGAGAAAGGGAGCATGGGAATCGTTGATTTAGATTTTTTTTTAGAATAAATAAATAATTTTTCAAAATTCAATAAGCAATTTTTTCTGTTCTGTCGTTTTTGTTTTGATAATTTGCTATCTAAGAAAACGATGTTAGAGCAATATTTTCACTCACTTGACATACATATATGGATTATTAAATTGTTTATATTAATGATTATATGGTTAAAAATATAAATTGTGTTATTTTGATGAACATAATAATATGTAATGCATAGAGTTGTGAAGATCTCGACTTATAGTCAAATTTTCTAAGTCGAAGAGAATAACTTTGAAAAATTGAGTAAGAGTTATTGTAACGCCCCAAGCCTTAGCAGTTGCCGATATTGTCCCCGCTTTAACCACCCAGGCCCAAGCCCACACGGGTACGGGGTTTTGTCCTTGGCGAAGGCACCACAAGCCTACCCAAAAGGCCTCGGTACTTACTAAGCTTGAGCTTACACATATGGCCCAGTCTCTGGACACTCTTGTGAGCAATGTGGGACTATTACAATCCCCCACCCTCAGCGAAGAGCCGTCCTCGGCTCTAATACCACTTTGTAACGTCCCAAGCCTTAGCAGTTGCCGATATTGTCCCTGCTTTAACCACACATTCGCACCACCTGGAACATATCTTTGGCCCATGTACCAAAAGAAAAACTATAAATTTATCTAATAATAGATGCAAATGTAAAAAGGCCCTTTATTGATGAACAATAGTAACATACAACGGACTTTTCATTTCATATTCTTAACAAGTATTTTCTATACATTTATTGTTTTGTCATCGTCATCACTGTCTCCTTCTTCATCACCACTTCTACATTTCAAAGCTTTTTCGCAACCTCGAGTGTATCTGTTAGCTGGTTGTTCACCACACATAGCCCCTCTTCCCTTGCACCAGGGATGGTTCCCCGAGTGCAAGGCTGGATAACTGATATACGCACTCTCAACTTCGATAAACATCATCGAACTTACTATCATCATCAGTAAAGTGACAACACACAATACCTTAGTCATCATTGCCATTATATTAATTATTACAAATGTAACAATTAATAAATGATAACAATGAAAATGATAATAATTTCGAAGATGACGAAGAAGAATCTGGAGAACAATTATTGTATGAAAAGAAGTTATTTGTTCATGAGATTTAGTGTATAAAAGTTTGGAATTTATAGGGTAAGTGTCCAGATTCCTTATGGTTTAGAATGATTTCAGGAGCTTTTGTGGTCTATGTCTTCCATTTATTTCGCCAATGTTTGTTAAAGAAGAAGAGCTATTTTTAAGTAGGGTTCTTCGAGCTTGATTTAGTCTTTGTCCAACAAGTTAACAACAGTTGTAAGGAACTATTATCAAGTTCGTTTGCACAAAAGAAATAAACATTAACTAATTGGGCGTAATAAACTAGGGTGTAATGAGTTAATATGTGTTACTGTATCAAAAATTAATAAGTCCTCGACTTTACCTCACAAGTGCTATAGCTAATGATTTTGTAATTAGTTATATCTTGAGTTGAACATCTTGATACAGCGGGAGCTAGTACGTCCCAAGTCTCATTTGTGACACATTATATTTTTTTCTTTTATGCTTCTTCTACTCTATAAATGACACGAAAATCTAAGGCACAAGTTGCCATTTAGCTGAGGTCAAGTGACAGTGGACCTACCAAGAGGAAAACAGGTGTGCCTTTAATTTTTTTCCGTTTATGGATTTTAATGGGGATATTTATATTAGGAAACTACTGTTTGGGTCAAAATATTTTATATAATGAGTAAAAAATCGCTTATAATTTTCAAATAAGTGAAGAGTGTAATTATAATATGTGTAATTGTTCTTAATGTTTGAAATAATATGTATAATTATCTTTTAGGTCGTTTTAGAACTTTTTTATTCCCGAACTACCCATGAAGTTTCTTCCTCTACTTTTCAATCTCTCTCTAGAATTTTTCAGCGAAGAACAATCACGACGTCTCTGCAACTAAACTGAGAATCCACAAACCCCCGGAGGATGATAGCTTTGATCACCTAAATGACAGGTCAAGATGGTTTATATCTAACTGAGTTCTCGCTCGAGAAAAGATATGAAGTTCATGGCTTGATTCGAAGATCTTCGGATTTCAATACTAAAACGAATCAAATACAAAGTAATGAGAGAAGATTGAGAGAATTATTGATAATATGCTTAAAGTTATGAGAGAAGCCCTTGATGTTGATCTTGCTGCTCCTCAAATTGGAGTTCCTTTGAAGGTCCTTTTTCATTTTTCTGTCTGTCTCTCTTTCTCTTAATAAACATCTCTATTTGATTACATTTCCATGTTATTTGTTTTGTATTTTTCATTTTTGAGATGGGTTGAACTGAAATTGATGATTTCTGTGGGAGATTTTGAGCTCAATAGTTTAGTATCTTAAGGCTAGGTTTCAGGTCTAATTGAGGAAAAGCAAACAATGTAGCATAAGGTAGTTGAAGAAATTCCTCAATGAAGTGAATTTTGTGTTCACTAGATCAGGTCCGTAAAATGTTTGGAAATTTTGTATTTGAGTAGTTGAGCTATTTTAATGGCGGTATAATTCTTGCATGTATAAGAAATGTGGTTTTGCTTAAGGAATTGAAGTTGTTATTCTGTTAATGATTAAGTTTGATAAAGATAAGTAGTTGAGAATTAGAATAATCAGTTCTGCTAGTTGATGTATTTCTTGGTTTCTTAAGTTGTAGTGAAAAATTAGATTATAGAATTGTTCATCTCTGAGTTAAGTTATGGAATTTAAAACTTCAATCTGATTTAGTGTGATATGTTTCTGTGATTTGAATGAAATTAGAAAATCTGATCAATCTTCTCCAGTGCAAGTAGTTTCTTGTTAAATTGAGCTCTGAATTGTTACTAGAACTTCAAAATGCATTTAATGAAACGTTTGGTTCATTAATTGACCTAGTTTTGAATGAAGGGTTATTTAGTGTATAGACCCCAATTATTTACCTATATTAGGGATCCACCCCCAAAACGATAATGCTTTAGGGGTTACCCCCCATTCTCTATTTTTCCGTCAAAAGCCTGTTAAGTTGCGAGCGTGCCAGTCACGTGAGCTTCCTTTGACAAATTTGCCCTCTCCATCAGCTTTACTGTTGGGGGTCCTTCCCTAAATAGTTGTTTTACAGTGGGGGTCCTTAATCATTTTAATATTATTTCCTATTTTTTCATTAGAAAGTTGTGATTTTAGTGAAAACAAAGTTCAACTCTCTCCCAAGTGAGTAACTAGGTCGAGGTTTAACCTGAGTTTTGGAGTTCAGCTATAATGGAGTTCTAGAAAAGAAGGTTTCAGATAAATGCCAGATAAAATTCAAAAGTTTTTCAATCTGTTTCTCTTTTTCTCAAGATCAGACTGTTATTCATGTAATGTAGTTGGCATTTCAATCTGTTCAAGATCAAGATCAAGAGAAAAAGATTGAAATACCAACTACATTACATGAATAACAGTTTGATCTTGAGAAAAAGAAAAAAAGATTGAAAACCTGTTGAATTTTTTTATTTTTTTCAAAAGCAAAGAACTTTTGCTTAATTGTTTCAAATTCAAGATCAAGTACTAAATTGAAGAACACAAATTTACAGAGAAAGTATTAAAATTGAGCATAATGACTCAAACCTAATAATTTTCTCCAATTTTAGCTGGCATTTATCTGAAACCTTCTTTTCTAGAACTCCACTATAGCTGAGCTCCAAAACCCAAGTTAAACCTCGACCTAGTTACTCACTTGTAAGAGAGTTGAACTTTGTTTTCACTAAAATCACAGCTTTCTTATGAAAAGATAGGAAGTAGTATCAAAATGGTGAAGGACCCCCACTTAAAACAACTATTTAGGGAAGGACGCCCAACAGTAAAGCTGATGGAGAGGGCAAATTTGTCAAAGGAAGCTCACGTGACTGGCACGCTCGCAACTTAACGAACTTTTGATGGAAAAATAGAGAATGGGGGGTAACCCCTAAAGCATTATCGTTTTGGGGTAGATCCCTAATATAGGTAAATAACTGGGGTCTATACACTAAATAACCCTTGAATGAATAGTATATTTGATTTAACAAATTCAAATTCTCTTCTGTTTTCTGGAGTTAGTATCGTCAAGAATCATAACACTAAAAAAATTACAAATTTTCTTTTTTCCTATCTACTCAATCACTAGAATTTCTTCAAGTTATACAGAATTATGAAACAGGTAGGAGTATATCTTGGATAGCTTATTTTGCAGAGAAACAAGGAGAGAGAGAGAGAGAGAGAGAGAGGTGTAACTGTTTAAATTTGTAAATTCACATTGTTTGGGGCACAGATGGAATGGTGTAAAAGTAAGATTTTGTGGAAATTGGCAGGGACTTTAAAATATTTTGTAATGAGATACTTCTTTAGCATCGGGATGACGTGTCATCTGGCTACTATACATTTCCATCAACTAGAGGAAGAAACAACATCAGAAATAACCCATATGCAAACACATGTTTGCAGTTTACATTATGCAAACACATGTTGCAGATCAGATTGTTGCAAACACGTTTGCAGAAAAACGTAAAGGAGAAAACGACGTTGATTTGTGTGGGAAGTTTCATTTTGAGAGTAAAATTGAACTTTTACGAAAAAAATTGTTTCAAATATTATTCAGGTTTGGGCCTAATTTCTTATAATCCCCCAAATTTTTGGTTCTTAAATTATCCTCCCTTACTTTAACAAAACATTAGTTTTCACCTATTTCCTTAAACTTTTACCTAGTCAAAACTCTAGATATGGGCATAGCTTCTAAATTGCTCAAATCTTCTCTATATGTTCAACCTAATTGGAATATCTTCGACTAGTCATAAATCATAACTGACAAGATAATCATTTGGTGAAAACGAAAGAAAATAACCTTAACCATTAGATTCGTTGCTTATAAATTTATGTGATAATAGATGGAAATGTAAAGAGGCCCTTTTTATTTATTGATGAACAATAATAACACATATACTACTTTTCAGTTCATTTTAACAAAAAGTCATTTCCCCAAGTCTTCCTATTTATCTACTTTTTTTGTCATCCTCATCATTTTCTTTGCCTTTGCCCCCTCTACATCTCAAAATCTTTTCGCAACCTTTGGTGTATCCGTTAGCTGGTTTTTCACCACACATAGGACCTCTTCCTTTGCACCAAGGATAGTTCTTTCGCATCACTCCAGGACTAAGCTCTACACTCTCGACTTCGATAAACATCATCGAACTTATTATCATCATCAGTAAAGTGACTACACACAATACTTTAGTCATCATTGCCATCAAGTGATAACAATGAAAATGATAATAGTTTCGAAGATGACGAGGAAACTTTGGGAAATGAATAATATACGAAAAGAAGTTATTTGTTCACGAGATTTAGTGTATAAAAATTTGGTATTTAAAGTGCAAGTGTCCCAATTCCTTGAGGTATAGAATGATTTCCGGAGCCTTTGTTTTAGGGGTCTATTTCTTCTATTTGTCCAATGTTTTATTTTTTGAAGAAGAGCTATTTGTGGGTAGAGAGCTCTTCAAGTTTGATTTAGTCCTTGTGCAGAAAGTCAAACCCTAAAAACAGTAATGAACTATATATAGAAGAAAAAATAACATTAACTAATTGGGACATGATCAACTACGTGAAATCCACCGGGTTTCTAGCCCTTGTAATTAATTTAACAAGTGTTCTAGTTTTTTCTCACTCGGGGATAATAAGTCAGGTGTCAAATAGTAGCCTCCTAACTCCTAAGTGCTCTATTAGATTTCATAATCAGATATTAGATTTCATCCTAAACTAACTAGTTTTTTTTTTTTTTGGTTGCAAAACTAACTAGTTATATCATATTATCATGGGACGGGAATCTAAATAAAAGTTGCCTGTAAATGATCCATAGTTCATGTTATTCGACTAAGGTCAAGTGACATTTACTTGTCTCGGGGAAAAATAGGAGCCCTTCAATTTTTTCCAGTATTAAAATCAAAGTAGGTGGTAAAGCCGCTAGAAGACATGAGAATAAAGGGATCATTTCAAAAAATTTGCCAAGACAAGATATGCCTTATTTACAAGATGGAATGCATGTTGATATGGTCTTCATCCCAGTAAGAGTACCTTCACGAATGAATGTATAGGACATATATTCGAATGCTCGCTCGGGTTAGCTGGGGATCTGCTAGACAGACATTATCGAATAGCACCCTTTGATGAGAGATATGAGTAAGAAACCTCCAAAAAATTAGTGTTTCCTGAATTATATGAAGCCAGTAAGCAAACAACGAATCCATGGGTATTTGAACCCGAATATCCGAAAAAAGCAAAATATTTGATGGAAGAATAGGAGATCCTTTTGAAAAACATGTTAGGAAAATCCTATATCCTGAAATTAATTCATCAAGTTGATGATAAAAATCCATAGGCGTTCCAGTGGACATTACGCGTTTGTTACACAACAACCCTTTAGGGGAAGGGCCAAGCAAAGGGGCAACGGGTAGGAGAAATGTAAGTTTGGGCTTTAGAGGGATTTGGTGTTGCTCATATTTTACAAGAGATGCTTACTTATAAATCTGATCATATTAGAGCTCATCAGGAAGTACTTGGTACTACGATCATTGGAGGAACAATACCTAAACCGGAGGATGGCCAAATCCTTACGTAGAGCAAACAAGTAAATTCTGGTGTGAGAAGAATTCTTTTTTTTTTTGTTGAAAGGTTTGAGAAGAATTCAGTTGTTGGAACATATAAGTGTTTGTTGCACCCACTTTTACGTATATTATTTGCATATTATCCATGTTTTTGGCATAAATCTATTTGCTCATAATACTCCTTATTTATTTATTACTGATATTTAACCACTTGCAAACTCAAATTTTAACGGAGGGAGATCAAAGAACTATTGATTCACAATAGAGGGATAAGCATCTTGTATCTAAGTCTTGGAGCCCAGTATTTACTCATGTAGAAACCATTTCTTTCTTCACAAGACAAATCAAAAAATATTTTTACGAAAATGTTAGTGGTAGTCAATGTGTTTGTCAAATGCAAAATAAGAAATGTAAAACATTTTAGCAAAATAATTTTTGAGCAAATATGAATTTGTTCAGAAATTTACAAAATTGTTAAGAGCAAACTAAAATTTGTTCAAAAATTTCAAAAATGTTTTTCACGTTGATTTGTGTGGGAAACCATTTATTTCTTCACAAGATTTGAGCAAAAACGAATTTGTTACAAAATCGTTGAGAGCGAACTGAAATTTGTTCAAAAATGTTCAAAAAGGTTTTTCACGTTGATTTGTGTGGGAAGTTTCATTTCGAGAGTAAAACTGAACTTTTACGAAAAAAGTTTTTCAAATATTATTCAGATCTTTGGCTTTAGAATTGAATCATTTCCTTGTATCTTGGAAGAACTTACAGATTAACAAGAAGGAAGCTTGATCGGAAGAGTCAAAATTTTTCTTCTATGATTGACCGATATAAACATCAACTCCTTCGAATTGGATTAGTTTCTCCTCAACAAATAGGTGTTTGGGCCAATAAAATCCTACCTCATGGAGAGATAGGTGGAGAGGTGAGAAAACCCTATTCTTTTCATTACAAAACCATTAACTGGAAAAAGATGGATTGTTTTGTGAAAGAATTTTTGGGCCTATAAAAAGTGGAATTTGTGCTTGTGAAAACTATCTAGTAATGGGAGATGAAAAAGAAGACCCGAAATTTTGTGAACAATACGGGGTCGGGTTAGTTGATTCTCGGATACAAATATATCAAACGGGATACATCAAACTGGCATGTCCAGTAACTCATGTGGTATTTGAAACGTCATCCTAGTTATATCACGAATCTTCTAGATAAACCTCTTAAAGAATTAGAAGGCCTAGTATACTGCGATGTGTGATTTGATCAAAATTAATATTGACACCAACCAATAAAATCTTCTTGAGCTTCAGCAACAAAGAATGTGCTAAACGGCTAGCAGGATAGCAATCATGGCTAATAACAAATATGAAGTCTTATGAAGTTTTTTATTTTTTTAGTTTGCTCCATTATTAATAATAACAAAGACCTTCGCTTACTTTTTAACTTGTTCCTTAGTTACTTAATTCATCGTTAAAATAAAAAAAATTTAACCTGTTTTCTTCTTGATTCCTAAATTCAAATTTATTAATGATTCATCCAGAGATCATTAGATATTTTTAGTTTCCAAAAACCTATTAACTAAATCATATTTCAATTGAAGAAAGTCAGCAAACTAAAAAAAAGTCTATCCAGTCTCTATTCAAATTTCAATTTTTAAAAGGTTATATGGCGTATGCTAACAAATTCAACAGCAACATGGGTCAAACTTTTAAAAGGTAAGTATTTTAATCAAGACAATTTCTGGAGTACCAATAATTCTAGCCCAAAATCTACATTGTGGCAATCTATTATCAAGATCAGACCTTTCTTTCGACAACATGTACTCTGGTCAATAGGGGATGGATCAAATACCAAGATACTACTTGATCCCTGGGTACCAAACATTCAAGACAATACTCCAATTCCTATCTTACCTTTACCTTCTAACATATATTGGGTGTCTGACCTTATGGACTCATTAACTAACAGTTGGAATATTACTTTGATCCACCATTTTTTTGATCATGTTACTGCCAATGCAATTATAGATATCCAAATACCATCAATTATTAGACCAGATAACTGGTTTGGTGTCCTCACCCCTCGGGCAAATTCTCTCCTAAATCTTTTTATGCTTCTATCCACATTCAACCCACTCTTCCTACTAATATCAGTGACTTTCCTTGGATGAAACTATGGGGAAAAAAAGACATGAGCCCAAAGATTCAAATGTTTATTTGGAGGGTACTTCATGATGGTATAGCAGTTTTAAGCAATATAGGAAAAAGAATGTATATCAACAG
Organism: Eschscholzia californica subsp. californica; assembly: GCA_002897215.1. NCBI lineage: Eukaryota > Viridiplantae > Streptophyta > Magnoliopsida > Ranunculales > Papaveraceae > Eschscholzia > Eschscholzia californica. The sequence goes on along the minus strand of BEHA01001239.1, from coordinate 590,529 downwards.
TCAAGAGTGTCTCATGCGTCAAGATGGTACAGAAACTATTCAACATTTATTTGGAGCTTGTCCTAAATTCAAACAACTCATTGAGTATACATATCCAGATTTTCAGGAGCAATTATCTACAGATCCCATCATCAATTTAAAGAACATGCTAAACCAAGGAGAAAGAGGAAATAAGAATTGGTATATATATACTTATCTCCTTTGGGAATGGTGGTTGGGAAGGAACGATCTTCACTTCAATGGAAAACAACCAAATCTTTCTCTGATCTACAGATCGGCCACCCAAAACCTCAGGTATATTCCTTCCTTTATAGTTGATAACAATTCCTCATCAGTTTTGCAGATATCACCTTGGATTCCACCGAATGAAGGGAGAATAAAGATCAATGTTGATGGGAGTTTTACTCTAGAGAGAGGGTCAGCGGCGGCCATTGCAAGGAACTCCAGAGGCGAGATTCTTGCATCAAATAGAGAAGAGTTCATCCCCAAATCCGCCATTCACAGTGAGCTAAGAGCTGTTCGGCTAGGGTTGCAAATGGGACAACAACTAGGGATTCTAGGTTTTATAATAGAGAGTGATTGCAAATCCATCGTTGGATTTCTATCCAATGGCCTGGATGAGGCTCCATGGCGTTTGATGGATATGATTGAAGAAATACGCGTGGTACTCTCCCAAGCGCATGCAGAGATAATTCACTGCCCTAGGGAACAAAACCGGCTGGCACATCTCTTGGCAACTCCACCACTTTAAATGGTTTAGGTTGTAGTCCTGCACTTATGTTAATTTCTTCATTGCTCCTTTACTTTTTGTAATCAAACCTTTGATATTAATGGATTTATGTGCTTTCGAAAAAAAAAAAAAAAATTCAATTTTTTTTCACTAACGAATTCAAGAATGCATTCTCCTTTTGTCCGATCTTTTCTCAATGGTGTCTTCTTATTATTAGACTGTTAAGTTTACTTTCCAAGTTTGATACTATATTTGAATGTTCCCTCCCTTAATTTTATTGCCGAGTGAAGCTGTGAGATTAATGCAAAATCTTTGTTTAATTAAACGTTGTCAAATCCACGTGAACAAATATTCACCAAGAAAAATCATTACACTTTGCTTGAAAGGCATATGAGGTCGAGGAGAAGGTTCCTCTCGTTAATTTTGTTGTTAGCGAAAAAATTAATTTCCATTAATAAAATTCATTGAGACGGAAGTGTTTGAGATGAAGACAAAGAATTGAGGAGAGAGATATCAATAGTAGTTATAGTAATTACACATTTAAGAATAAAAAAGAAATAATTCAAAATATCATTAAATACTTAAATCCAAAAAAAAGAAGGGAAACGCTAAATGTACAAAGAATCTTTGACAAGATTCTTAACAAAATGCTAAGCCAACGGTCCCGGTCAAAGTCAAACTTTGGAAAACTTTGATCAATTTTTGTCTTTTAGTGAAAATGAGTCATTAAGTCAAGGACTTTGTATATGTAGCACTCCCTAAAAAAGAATAGAAGTCCAAAGAAAATTGGTCAGGAAGTATGGGTCAAAATATTAATGTATTTTCATTTAGGGTTATTTCCTTAATAGCCCCCAACTTTGTGATTGGTTTCCTGTCTAGCCAGATGACCCCCTTTTTCAGATTCCGTTACAACACCATTAACTAGTCATCACCTCTCTCTCATCCAACTCACCGCCTCTATCTGCCACCTCATCATCTTCATCGACGACCTTCAAACATTAGGAAAAAAAAAATTTCCTTCTCTCTCACTAAAAAAAAAATTCTTATCCTCTCTCTCTAGATCACAGATCTAGAGAGAGTGCAGACCATTGAAGGTCTTCGCAGACCTTCAATGGAGGTCCGTTCGCAGACCTTCAAAGGGTTTGTTCGCAGATCAATGGTCTAAACTAGAAGAACGATTTTGCTCTAAACTGGAAAAACAAGAGAAACCAAAGAGACATAGAAGGGAAAAAGTAAGATTTGTGATCTTCTTTAGGGCTTTTGGCTTTTTAAGGCAAGAAAAAACCGTCAGTAATAGATTATCGAGGAATTTCTTTTCTCGACTGTCAATGGAAAACTAAAATTTCTCCGTCAAAATTGGAATTTTTTTGCGAGGCGAAATTTTCTGCCAAAAGTATTTGCGTCAATTCATCACCGACGAAATGCGAGAAACCGTCGAAAGAGCATTGCCGATTGTATATGAGGTCGTCGAGGAAGCGAAACATAAGTGGTTCACAATGGCGAGTTGAGCCGAAGTCGCTGGCAATGGGTAACTTCTACCAACACCTTGTTAGAAAGTCCGGGCATATAATCACTCCCAACGGTTTCAATAAAACATCGAGAAATGGCGTCGGTAATAACATGTGTTTTTGTAGTGTCAGACCTAGCCCCATGGCCCTTTCCTCATACCCATGTTGAGCCAAGTCACTTTCTTGCGGTCCATCTGCTTGAATGTATTAGAGTCTATCAGACTAGACTGGAATATCCTATATAACATTTTTTATAAAATAATACTTTTACTAGTTATATATGGCCAACTCTTGGCACAGATAAAGATCGCAATTCCAGGATCATTTTGAAACGGGAAACGATCTAGGCATGTCTAACAAGTACGATGGATTGTTGGATTGTCTAGTAATTCTTGAAAATGACCTCGGTGCATGCAGGTCTTTGCATTCTTTCAACCCACGTGACCAGAGTCGTGTCTTGAGGGGGGCGGGCAGGGCTTTCGCCCTGGGCCCCCCACTATAATGGGGCCCACTCCTCACATTTTCTATACACTAGACAGGTTAGAACATCTCCAATGCAACACTCAAACTCTAAATCTTTGAGTGCCACATAGGATTTTTTAGAACGTTTCTTTAAAATCCATCTCCAATGCTAAACTCAACATGAATCTCTAAAGTGATGTGTCAAGATTTACTTTAGAGATCCTTAAGAGGACTCTCTAAGTTTAGAGTGTCCTCTTGAGTTTCTCTAAGTGCCACATAAGCAAATCAATTAGTTTTAAACTAGAAAATGAGTCTTTAGAGTTTCTCTTGAGTGTTGCATTAGAGTGTCTCTAAATGGTCAAGTAGGAAAGAGGCCATTTAGAGATCCGGTTGCTTTGTACATGTGGCATAAATTAAGGACTTTCCAACAGACTAGTAGGCTTATTATTTTTTTTTTGGAAGTCGACTACGATCAACGTATGTCGTTACATTTGGCATTGATACATCAAAGATGTGATACGCTCAATAACTGCCCACTCAAACTGAAACAAGACCGGGCCTATAGCCCAACAAGATAATAGCCTAAAGCCCAACTACATTATTTAATCCCTAATAATCCGAAATCAAATAACCAAAAATTCCACCTTCTCTGGGATTTGAAACTGAGACCTCCAGGGATTTCTGGAGTTTATGTCAACACCTTGGAACCACTTGGGCTGCCAACCGTTGACAGTAGGCTTATTATTTAATCTCTCTAACTTTCTCTCTCTCTTTAACTTTTCTCTCTCTCACAATTAATACATACGGCTACTTTAGAATAGGAATTTTCCAAATCAAATTAAGATGTCATTGTTCATCAAAAAAAAAATTAAGATGTCATCCTTCCCATATCCTCTTATTCTCCTTCTTTAAATATTTCCTTTTTTCCAGTTGATCTATGACTAGTTCAACAAAAAAAAAAAAAAGAGTTGATCTATGACTATATCGTTATATTTATAGGCTTTAATCGATATAACCATTAGAAAAAAATTCTTTTTCTTTCAAACTTCATCTTTGAAACTAATTGAGAAATTCTTTTTTTAGCTATCTCGCAACCACAGTCTACTTTAATTTGTTCGAGTTTTTCTTTCGATATTCATTAATAACAAATTCAATCACCCAAGTATGTATTTTATTAGTTAGTTTTTCATTAAATTTTTAGTACCATGTTTAATAGCTTTAAATATTTTCCAAGATACATTGTTAATTAATTACTAAATTATTTGTTATCTTTTTAAGGCCGAATTATTTTGAGTTTTCTTTTTATTTTACGTATAAGTTTTTTATATTTTATTTATACACTTAGCAAGAATTTGGCCCCGGGCCCCCAAATTCTCAGATACGGCTCTGCACGTGACACCAAACGACGTGAGCATGGGGTGGTGCGGTACATGCACACCCACTGAATGCGCGAAAGCACCATAACTCTCATACTTTCCAAAGTCCAAACTAGTTTCAAGTTGGAAAACATCAAATGTACTATGTTATCAGAAACTGAGCTAAACCAAATAGACCGTCATAGCGCTCCCATGTACCAAATAAACAGGCATATGAGACCAGTATTTGTTTCACGGCGCGACAAGTGAAGGGCCATACGAAATAGACTCACAGAGTTTAAAGATATAGTAGTGAAATATATAAGATAATCTCTATTAACTGTAATCTGGTTTTGAGTTAAACCCCCACAAATTCTATTAACGAACTTTACATGATTGACAATATTTCCATAATGAAAAAATAAACAAAACGTTGATAAAACAATGAACAATTCATCGAAACTCCGCCAAACTCGTCTTCATCATATTACGAGCAACTATGGAATTCAACTTCTCACTTGGATGGACTGCATCCCAGAAAGCATACTTAGACGCATCCTTGCAAGTAAATGGATTGGATCGATGGCATAAATAGC